>CAEGAG010299524.1:0-66135 GCA_903067065.1 Brachyrhaphis terrabensis | reverse complement strand
TATCTATCTATCTATCTATCTATCTATCTATCTATCTATCTATCTATCTATCTATCTATCTATCTATCTATCTATCTGTCTGTCTAATTCACACCCTCCCTCTTCCAGTGAGCCTGTGACACACAGTGGCCCCTCCTCCCATAAAGCCCCTCCCTCACCTCAGGGGCTTGATAAGAGAACTCCATCTTAAGCTTTAGTTTTTTGTTTAAGAAATTAGGAAAGAAAACATCAAGCTGCACTGGATCAAGGAACTGGATCACAGTTTCTAATAATCGCTGATCAAATCAACAAGTTTCTTGTATTATTTCTCTGAACAGAGAATCAAATGGATAATATGACAGGAAGACAGAACCACTCCATCCAAATGATGCTCAAGAGTGAAAATGAGTTCAACCACACCTTGAGCTGCACTGTTGTCATCACTAGGATGTCTTTAGGTGACACTAAATGTTAGTCACCAAGTACCACATCAAGTCATTACATAACTGTGCTATGAACAAAGAAAATACATCAATAACTTATTGATAAAGAAGCTCATGTTGCATTAAAATACTGGGAAACCTGTGCCATCCTTCCAGGTTTTTTTAAAATGTTTCTTGGTGGAGAGAGATCAGTTTCTGCAACATTTTAATCCATAGTAACCGTCCATGACTTTCTCTGCCCAGACGCAGTGAGATGAGTTCCAGTCAGGCTGCGTGTTAATGTGAACTAGTACAGAACTAGAGTGTGTGGGTCTATTATTGTGCTTATTTTCATCGGCAGATCTGTGTCGTTAACTCTTCACACACAGTCAGTTAGCATAAACCTGCAAACAGCAGACTGGTCCTTGTTCTCCTCAGCTTTAGCTGCACTTTGCCTCCATCACCCTGCTTCCCTTCTCATGTTCCACCTGGTTAGCTCTTTGAAGTCACTACTTCTTGTTGTCATTTTGGATGATTTTTTCATAAGGTGGCGGTGGGTGGTTGCAGTAGGATGGAGGTGGCGGGTAGGACCACATCATCATCTGGGTGGAGCCCGGCTGTGAGCGATATGCAGCCTGGGTCAAGGTCATCCCAGGGTCACCTCCAGCCATCCCGTTCACCCCAAAGCCCTGTATGCTGCCTGGCTGCTGGGAAACTGCAAACACACACATGCCCGCACGCCCCACACACACACACACACGCACACACCAACATGAGTTTAGTTTCACATGACAAGACTGGACTGCAGAACAAGTGGTCAGCTGCTGGAACTGAAGCAGCTTTGTGTCTATTAAGATTATGAATAGGATTTGTGAAGAATATATCTAATTATTTACCAGGCCATAAAGTGGCTGTTTTAACCTTTCAGTGGCTAATTAGTCATATCTATCCCACGTTCACTGACTGATCAGAAGGTTTTGAGTCTAGTTTAGTTTTAAACACGATCATTATATTGGAGGCCATGTTGATATTGAGGGTGAAAGGTTAAATTTAATTCTACCTTAGACTCAAATGGTTTTACTCAAAGAAGCCACAGTCCTGTCCACTGTGACCTTGTGCTGACATTAAGGGTGAAACAATAACAGTATCCCCTGTCTGAACTTTTATTAATAATCTTTGAGTTTATTTTAACATAAACAAACTTGAGAGAACATTTCATTGTAGTAGATCTTTTAATCAGACAATGTTGCTACTAGCTTTAAAGAATGTGTTCTCAGACTCCATAGAAAGGAAAGTTTAATCTCAAGTCCTTCTCAGATTGATGTTCTTGCTCAAAGTGTTACTTCCTCACTGAGTGTCATGTTACGTAGTGAAAACTTCTGCAATCACAACAGAGGCTCAGATGTCTTTGCTAAACATTTTGTATTCAGTTTTTATTGAACAAACAACAATAACTACAACAGCTGTTTGCAGCATAGCAACTGAAAACAACAGGAGGCAAGACAGGACAAAATACAAAACCAGATCCTGTTAAGCATTTTTCAAAATAAAACACTTCCCTGCTCAGTCACTGGAAACCCACAGAAGAACATGTGGGAATGTTTCTAAAGCTTTTCAGCTTCTCCAAGGTTATCAGTGGTACTTTTCCTTTTTTATGTCAACACACATCAATTTATTTATTTATTTCATTTTTTTAAGCAGGGAAAGATTAAAAGAAATCGAGCCTGGCTCAGTATGATGCAGTAGAGCAGTACTGCAGAATATAAAAAACACAGATATCCAACATCACGTCACGTTAACAGACACAACAAACCAATTTACAGAATGGATTTAAGACTGATGAATGTAACATGCTGCCCATGTTGAGATTGAGTTTGTATGTTGTGTATCTTTCATGCTTTAGTATAAACAGACAAATGATCTCAGGCCATAACAGTTTTTAAAGGCCGGCAGTGGAAGGTGGTAACAGACCCAGATCATTTCCTATATTGGGTTTGGCATCAGAGCAGAAAGAACTGCATAACTTGCACCATAAAACACCTGGAAATACAATTTGAAACCAAAACATAATTTTGAAAAGTTAAAGTATCTAAAGAAAAAGAAAAAAAAACTTCAGATACTGGACAATAAGTCCAGCGAGGAAGTTTAGCCTCCAAGATATCATTAGTAGCAAAAAGTAGACAATACAAAATGGTTAAAAGTATTATGGCATAAAGATATGTATTCAAAACAGGAGATGTCAAATTTGATCTCATTTTGAAGTTAACAGAATTTTTTTTGTTGCAGCTTAGTAGATAAGGCTTGTACAATACTCCACAGCAGAAAAGTGTTTGTAGAAGCCGCCACACTTCTTATTGCTAATTCAATCAGCACATTTTATAAACAGTTTGGTTTTGGGAAGACCTGCTTTACCTGGAGAGGTGACAGGTTGCCTGGTGAAGGACACATTGAAGGTTGGCTCATCTCTCAGAGGAGAAGGATACATCCTTCTGCGGATGAAGAATCCAGCACCACAGCAGAACAACACCCCCATCATGAGCAGGACCCTGAGAGGAAAACACAACATGTTGTAACATTAAAGTAAAGAAGCTGCTCCTCAAACAGATCGCTTCAGTCCCAAGTAGAGTGCCTCAATGTTACCTCTGGTTCACAATACCAGAGAGCTAATCCCAAATTATTTGCCTTACAGTCCAATACCATTTTTAAAATACCTCTGCTGAGAGAAAACCACCAAATTTATTAACTGGAATTACAGCAAACAAATAGAGACACGAAGCCCCTTCATTTCCCAAGTGGGGATTGATTTATAATCTATTGGTCTGAAGGTTAGTGTCACATGGGAAGATCACATTCTATCAAAGAGATTGGGCTGACCACCTGTGGCCTGGAAGACAATGACCATCTGCAGCGCCACCATTTGGCTGCCTGGTGTAAAGACAACAGAACAACATCCTTCAACACGTCACACCTTTTATCTCTCCTGGAGCAAAACATGGAACCCTAAAGCTTATAGTTAGACTGACTTAGGTTATTCTGAGCTACTACTATAGTCATGCTGCGGTAGGCTACTGGACGACAACCTGAACATTTTCCCTCTCTTTACTTCCTTATTGTCATCGGAGGAGGAGAGAGTGCTGGAAGTCAAGGGCTTCCTTAGCTAGAAAACATTTTAAACTACTTTGAATAATTAACTGACCTTAACGCACTGCTCAACACCGCATTGAGCAGTGCAATTGGAAATTATGTGTGATTGAATTAAAAGACTTTGTTTTGTAAAGACATTTGTTGTGAAATAACACTGTAGAAATAAACTGAGTTAATTGAATCCATCTGTTGGTTCCATCCTATCAGGTGTTGTGATGATATAGAGCTCCTGTTTTGACCATCTGTCCTTCATGTTCTCCTGTTATCTCAGAAAACAGAAGCTGAGATTCAGCATTGCTTCATGTTATCTGGCTGAGGCTCATTGTTTAGAGCAAAAGATGTTTGAAGTCCAGATTTATTCAGACAAAATCCATCAAAATCCATATTGAAGATATGTTGACATTCCTACTGGCAGTGCATGCTTTTTAAAGCCATTTATTGATTATTAGCAGCCTACTGTATGTAGGCTGCTAATAACAGCAGTCATTGATAAACATCCTGATTTTGAGTGAATAAAATCATCTTTCTAGATTTCTGATTGTTCCAGGGGTGGATAGCTGTCTGTCAGTCCCTTCATTAGCTTGAATCAGCGGTAAGGTTGTCTCATTTCAATGTCCAGCATTTACCTCCACATTTATTCCAAGTTAATAGAGCTTTATTTTCATTACGGCTCTAAACTTGTAGATCAGAAAATAATAAAACAATCCACAGAGTCTTACATTTTAAGAGTAACTCTGCTGTGAAGACAGGCAATTGCCAACAAAGTAGGGTTTATACAATAACTACTAAAAAGCAAAAATTATCAAAAGTTAAAATTAATACAAGAGGAAGAGAAGCTGCTTTTCCTGTTTCAGAGAATCTGCTAGGCTAAAGGCTCATGGCTCTTGTGGATCTTGAACAAATAACACCAGGCATTTAACTGAGACTTTAAAATCAGCCAGCTTGAATATCTTAAGATAATTTATTATATTAGGTGTAAAGCAGAAGTAGATCAGGGGAACTCACCAGAAATACCATAATCGCTGAATGGACAAGGCTCTGACACAGCAGCGAGTTCCACAGCAGTCCTCATAGGAGCGGCATCTGCAACGACAGACAGACAGACAGACAGACAGACCAACCAACAGGTCACAGACAGACAGAAGAAAAACATGCTAACATGCTTCTATATTCATTTTAATTTAATTCAATTCCAAAATTATTTATTAATCAAAAAGAGAAATTAAATTTCAACATTTCAGCAACAAGGCAGTTCAAAGTGCTTTACATCATAAAAACACAAAAATACTAAATCTCCATGCAGTCATAATTGAGAAAACCAAAAACAAATATTGCATTTCAATGAGTGTCACCATCAAAATCATCAATTGGTCAATGTTCCATTTATTATGTTTCAAAACTAACTGTAAACTTGTTGATTTTTCGTCTAGATTTAAATGAACTCAGTGTTTCAGCTGTTTTGCAATTTTCTGGAAGTTTGTTCCAGATTTGTGGTGCATAGAAGCTGAAAGCTGTTTCTTCATGTTTGGTTCTGGTTCTGCAGGCCGTGTCAGAGTGGAGTTCAGGTGGAACAGTCAGAGGAGGGATTGTAAACCTATTAATTGTTGAAGATAAAGCTTGAGCATTGTTGATATTTTTGTTCCTGATTTCCAAAAACAATGTTTCATGTGGCCTGTTTTAGTGTGGAGATAGCTTATGATAATAATTGTATAATTATTTGAAGAGTCATTATAAGATGATAACTGAAAATGCCTGCTTTGTTCAGATGACAATGGGTTTGTTGCAGCAGATGGATGATGGGATGTTTAGCTCCACATTGATAAGTAAACTAGGTACTGTAAGCTGCTGCTTGCTGCCCCCCCCCGGCCCCTTCTTCTACCTGCAACTGAGAGAAGTGCTGACTCAGCTGTTAGAGTGGAACAAGAATCTGCTGTAAGATGTCAGGTGCTGGAATTGTATTCATTTTGAGTCTGATGACAGTAGCAAGAAAGCTGCAACGTTCAGGGGAATGTTTAAAAATTAGGGGCTATTTGCTACTCTTTAACCATTAATGTGTATCAGTAAATAATTTATGGGACCATCCAGTAGACACAAAACTCATTCCCTGTAGTTGCTCTACATCAAGATAAGGTAAGGTAAGATAAGGCTATATCTACATAGCACATTTTCAGCAACAAGGCAATTCAAAGTGCTTTACATGAATTAGAAGGAAATGCAAACAAAATAACAAACCAAAGGAAAGAGAAAAAAGATAAAAAGATAGGCATAAGATAAATGTTGATTCTCCATGTTTGATTCTATGAAGTATGATGCTTAAAAACAGCAAACAGGGTCAGAATGGGTAGAGTAGGGAGCAGAGGAAAAAAGCGTCTGCCTTCACCAAGAGCTAGAGAGACAGGCTGTGATATTTCCTCACAGGCATCACACTAACAGACACACAAGTGTATTTTAATGCTGGCATTAATCACACTTTGTGCGTTGTAAACAAAATCTTAAATTCCCTTAAACCGCATGAGCAGCAGCAGGAAACCAAATATTCAGAACTCAGGCCAACTGTGATGGATTGGTTTATGGAGAGCAGTGGGAAACCTGCATTAATAACACAGATCAATAACAGAACTTGTTTGCATATGACAGAAAGCAGGATGCACGATGAATAAAACACAGTATATACCTCAGACTTCCAAGCCTCTGGAATCTCAAACTAGTTTTAGGATGAGAAACAGAAGCTTCCGGAGGGAGGAAATATTTGCATCTATGATCGTTACAGTCTCTACTGGAGACGTTTCTTTTACACAATACATGTGGGAAATATGACCAACTGAAGAGTCATCCTGTTTGAGTGTGTGATTGGTTTATTTGATTAATTTTCTGAATTTTACCTTATATAAATACAAAGTGTGGTGTTTTCTAATTACTCTGGTGATAGAGCCTTCTCCTAAAGCTTCAAGTGTTGCTGAAGTTTTTATCCTCTCTGCTGGCTCCTGCAATCCCAAACATGGCTTCTTCCTGCTCATGCAGCCAACCGTGGGAATCGCTGTTGCTCATAAACAATTAATTAAGTTTTTTACGGTGTTTTGATTGCTTAAAATAGATTGCTTAAAACAGCAGAACTCGTCTCTATAAGTATGTTTATGATGCTTAAGCCATCATTTTAGTATTGAAAATACTAAATTAGATCTATCACTGCAGTGACTGATTAATAGACAAAGACTCAATTGTCCAAAAGGATACTGATTTCTGATTCAGCAAAATTTAATCAAACATCATCTCAAATGAATGTTTTGTTTCACCTCTGCTTTGCATTGTGAACTGGTTGAAACACAAACCAAATGTGTGAATACGTCTAAAATAATCAATAAAAATATGGAGTCCACCGATACAAACCTTGATTTTTAAGCATACATATTTATACTGGACTGTGATATTACTACATGTCATCTATGAGTCATTTCTATACATAGCAGAGTGAGAGCTTTTCTGGTTCATCTGATCTAAATTAGTGTAATTATTAGTTTAATTTACAAATACTTCCTAAATAAATCTGATTTCTCGACATTCACAGGGCATATTAAACTGTAATATTTCATCAGACTCAATCAATAAATTTATTTTAGGAGCTTTATTACTAAGTGAAACACATTATATAGATTAACTACAAACAGCCTCAATTTGTTTTGTTAATTATTATGATTTTCCACTTACAGATAATGAAAACATGACATTCAAAATTAGAATATGACAACAATTCTTAAAAACATAATGTGTTTTTAAGAATGTGGGCTTAATGAAAGGAATGTTTAATACCTGCTTAAGCTTAAAGCTTATTATATTCAAAACGTACTTTTAATCTGACAAGTGAGACTCAAATATTGTTTACTGAATATTACTATTATTGGTTTTATTTACTGTTTACTGTTAGTAGTTTAGTTTTCATCATTCTTGCATGTTTTTCTCTCTGGTTTAGTTTAGTTACTAGCTTAGTGAGTTTGTTGATTAAAGTATTTAACTGTCAGGTTGAATTATTTTGTTATTAAACTTTCTTTTGTTGGTGAGAAGTTGAGAAGCAAACTGCAGGGGTCCTGATTTGTGCTTGTTTGCTGACTCAAACAAGCACAAATTGACAACCCACACCTTTATGGTGTGGGTTGTCAACACCTTTATGGTGTGGGTTGTCAAGGCAACAGGTCTACAGTTGTCGATGACTTGGAAAGTTTATCCTGATCCACCCAAATGTGATTTTACGGCTCATCCAGATAAAGTCAGCAGAGTGAAGGCTTCTCTTAATGCCTTGGTTTCTGTTTCCTCCATCTAAAAGCAGGCTAACATCCGGTCTGCTTAAGATGCCATTTTGTGAGTAAAAACACTTCCTGTCTGCTGTTTTGCTACACCAAATTTTTACAATATCAATGGAGGAACTGATAAATAGATTCAAAATTGATTTTTCAAACTTTATTGGTGTCTACGTATAAATACATTATATGTACACATCTAAAATTCCATTTTATTCATTGTTATTCTTTAATAACATAAAGTTACATAATTTTGAAAGTTTAATAAGGAATACTTTTCTAACATATTTATGTCAGATCATGATTTCTTAGTTAATGTCAAGTTGTCATAACAAAGACATTTGTATTAAAAGTGTCATGATTTACCAAATGACACTTTATGACAACAGTCATAAATATTCATGTTCATGTCAGGTGTTATGTCATGTTTATGACGGTGTCATGACAGTCTTATTCACAACCCGTCAAATAAAGTGTTACCACTGTTTTTCTGGGTTGTCAGAAAGAGAAAGAAATGATAAACTACATCACTGTGTGTGCAAATGATGAATAAAAAAAGTTTGCCTGTACTTTTTCATTTAAGGAATTAAATGAAATTACTATCCAATTTATTATAATTCATTTTATGTGACAATGCCTGTTTTAATATGCAGATAATTGTGAAGGTTAAAAATCGAGTTCATTGAATTGGACTTACACGAAATATGCAGGATATCGTTCCTCAAAATACCAGCAAAACTTCTTGGCTTCAACAAACTGCAAAAGAAAATAAGGTTAGAATTAGGGGAACGTTGACTAATGCATATATTACAAATTGACTACATAAACAAAAGCTTCCAGGTCAAACCTGCATGAGAAAAGCAGCAGAACTGCAGCCTGACTAATGGTGAATAAAGAAAACTCCTAAAAAGTGTTAGAATTCTGAGCATTATCAGGACAGAGACAGTAAGATAAGAGAGATGAGATGAGAGATGTGAAATTTTATAACAAATAATTTGATTAGTTTTCACAACTCTACAGTATGATGTCACCAGGTGACTGAAACCATCCAATCACTGAACAGATGCTTAGAACAGATAAATGTGTGAATGTGCCAAAACTTTCTCCAGCTGAACTGAAACAAAACTGAAGTTATCTCTGGACATAAGAGGAACAATCTACAGGGTGGGTCATAAGTTTCCAAACATAAGGGAATGCAAGATGTATATTTTTTTTATAATTCAGATACTCAAGAAGATGCGTTTGACAAACGAGCAAAGAATTGAAATTATACTGACGGCTAGATCTGTATGCAGTCGCATGGATGCATGAAACTTTAACAGAAAACATGGAACGAGCGTCACACACGACACTGTGGAAAAACTTATTTCCAAGTTTCAGGAAACTGGAAATGTTGCAGATCAATCAAAGAGGTCCAAAACATGCAGCGATTACACACAGTCCCACAAAAATAAAAATGATTGTCCAGTATAAAATGTTTATCTTTTCTATGTATGGAAATATACATAGAAACAGGTGAATACTTATCCATTTCAGTTTTTAATCAAAAATGTTTTCACTTCACAGACTAAAACTTTATGCAGATGCATGATGTGGAATGTAGATTAAAACCTTTTAAATACAGGTTGTAATGTAAGAAAGCAGTAAAAACGTAAAGAGGGATGAATACTTTCCCAAGCCACTGTGAGTATGTGTGTCATGCTTGGATGGGTGAATCCCTGATACATCAATATCCTGACAGCATTTCATAATCGATATCTGGTGATAAAACTAGAGATAAGCACTATTCGCTTTCTATGCCAAGTAATAAAAAATAAATCCTTAAATGATATACTTCTGACCCATTTTTGTTTTGATTTTCCTTTTGGCTACCTCAGCTGGCATGATGTTTTGTAGACTGTTTGCACGATTTGAGCTGGCAGCAGAGGAAAATGTTCCTGCAGCTCCCATAGGACAGAAGCTGCCACTACACAATCAGAGCATGCATTTTCCTGTTATTCCATAAAAGCAGATCAGTTGGCTGTTGGCTGGGAGACATCTGGGGCATCAAGAGCTCAAACATGTACAACGTACGCAATGAACTGGAGCAGTGTGCAATGATCTGGATGATTTTTGCCTTTGACGTTGCATGGATTCATAGGAAGAGAGAATGTCAAACATTCAATTCTTGATTTCTGCAACCAATGTCACATTTATATGATCCTGAAAATAAAGCATCTAGTTATTACCAGGTTATAATTGTGTCATGCAGCCCTTAGAACTTGATATGGAAAAGGTAAGTGGTAACAATGAATCACTAACTACACACATTTGCTTGATTTGAACATTCTGTTTCATCTCTTTCACTCCAACACTCTCTGATCTCCCATCCCTCCACTTCCTCCTCTCCTTCTTGTCTTATTGATGTCTCCTGACCACTCATGATGCCTCGAACATCAGAAAGCACCCAGCGATCATCATTTCATAGACTTGGTGTATTTGGACTGAAGTAAACAGGAAATGGGAAATGGACGAAGCGGGGAAGATACCCGATACTCTGCCAGTGAGAATGGCTCAGTCATTGATCTCTATTGTTGAGCTTTCACACTGTGGAAACCCTCTGTGGGTATCCCAGGGCTGCAGACAGGCGTTACCATAACGATTAACCAATCTCTGACAGTCATTTACTCATGCTCTAACAGGGCAGACTATAGAAATGGTCATTTTGAAAACCAAATTAAATTGTAGAATAGTAAAGTAACTATCTATAAATTTGTGATTATCTATAAATTTGTGATTTTCATGTTTGTCTCATTCTACAGTGGCCCTGAAGGCCATAAAAGCAAAGGAAAAGCTCAGTTCTATGTTTTCACAAATTAAACATTAGTATTACATTTTATTGATACACAGCAATAAAAAAAATTATATATATATTGTTATAAAGTTTCTGATTTCAGAGCATGAAGCTCATTGTACAGATTTATCTCACGGTGAAATCTTTCAAGCTTTTATTTCTTGTAATTGTGATGATTATGTCTTATAGATAATGGAAACCTCAAATTCAGCATCTCAGAAGATTTGAAAACTGTGATAAAGTTAAAGTAGGAAAATCACGGTGTCACCAACAAATCATCTGGGCACACAGGCGGTCAATGCTACAGAAGCTGCTTGCTTTGTTGTTTTCTCTCTTCTTTCACAAACACACAACTTCTCTTTTTCTCCATCACGCAAACATACACACAAAGACTCTTACACTACAAACTTATTTTAGATCTTATACTTAGTGATATAAATGCAGAATTATATGTCACATGGAATAGGAAATAAAATTAAAAAGTTTAACCCTACTCCAGAAGACAGAGATGGACGCCTCAACAATCACCTGGATCTGTGATACCTCACAAACAGACCACAGGTTGTGAGAGTGAAGGACTGAGAATCTGACCAGGAAGTCAGCACCACAGGGTACTGTACTCTCTCCATTCCTTTTCATTTTGTCCAAAATAAAATAGGTTTAATTTTTAAGAAAATATATTTTTTTACATTTGCTCAAACTGTTACTATGTCATAACATTATAACAAAAAGAACATTAAGGCCCTCCCTCTCCTTCCAGTGCTACTATTGCAATCTGTAGAAATAAACCACTTCCGGTCAGAAACAACCAATCAGAGCCAGGAGGAGGATCTTAACACTGTCAATCACCTCTGCTGCTCAATATGCTACTGGTGGAGAAATAACTTACCTCTACACCATTGGTGGCCAGTGGAGGTCCACCGATGACGGCCAGCCAGCTCTTTAAGAAAACACACTCTGACCCGCAGATCATTTATCCAACCTTCTGTCAGAACCATGTGACTCAGCCTTCAGGTCCAGTATTTAGTTTTTCCTCTCCAGGTTTTCACCTCATCTTGAAGTGTAATCATGTTACCTTGTGATTTTGCTGAATTGATTCTAATTTCTACCTTTAGAAGTCTTCCTAGTCCTATGGCCAAACTGTGCCATTTTAGCCTGTTTTCTGAAACAGTTTGTAATTTTTATCTATTGAAATAAAGTTATTTTTGCCTTATTCATACTTCAGCATTCTGACAACAATCGGGTGTAAGCATCTATGTCTGACTGATGCATATGGCTTGGATATGCATCATTGTTCTTTGAAATATACCACACACTGATAGAGAAACTACTGTTTATGTGATACAGTCAGAGTCTTACAGCTGATAAGATCCTAATGAAAATAATTGCCTATTAAATTCAAACCACCAACTGCTGAAACTTACACAGACTTTTAAAGTTTATTGGGTAAAACGCAGGCAGAAGGCCACATGATCGTCATCCAGTCTTAGTGATGTAGATACACTCAGCTTAGACAAATAAAAATAATCATGAAAATTAATATTCCATGAATGGACACGTGTGATGGTGGACCACATTGTGCTGACTTCAGGGCCAGCTACAGCAGTGTTTTTCAACTAGTGTGCCGTGGGTGATCGTCAAGTGTGCCGTGGAAATTATCCAATTTCACCTAACAAATTAATTATCTGCAAATAATATGCCGTTTTCGAGTGTCTGTGCTGTAGAAGTGACTAGCGGCGTAAGCATTGTACGTTAAAACAAGATAATTAGTGATAAGAATTACTATATATTTAATATATGCGACTATAGAGTATCATTTGTTTACATTTTGGTTGGTGGTGTGCCTCGGGATTCTTTCGATGAAAACAATGTACCTTGGCTCAAAAAAGGTTGAAAAACACTGAGCTACAGTACTATGGTTTCATTCACCTTAGGTGATGCGATATGGCACAAATATGAATATGAACAGCTTAGATCAGAACTCAGCCCTCTCCTAACTCAATCAAACAGAGCTTCTGTCCTTGGTGAGCAAGTGTGTGTGTGTGTGTGGCGGGATGAACATAAAGAGAAAAGGAGACGGGTGGTTTTCCCTACCAAACAAAGCAGCAGAGGCCAGCCCTGCTCTGGATGCTCTAGTCTAGCAGGATGCTCTAGTCTAGCTGGATGCTCTCACTGTTCAGCGGTTCAAGCTTTGGGATTCGCTCAGGTTCTTTGTCTGATCAGCTGCGTGTTGAACTTGGCAGACAGCGACATAGTGATGGCTAATACTCTGGGCTTTCCTGTACTATCTGTCTTATTTCTGCCCAGAGAGAAGAAATGTTGCATTGTGCCAGTTTTAAGTAGAATTTGGCAACTAGCCATGGAAATACTCTACAGCCACCAACAGAGCTCCATCACAGGCGGAGCAAAGCCGAAGCTCAGGCACAACAACCAGCACATCCCCCTCTGACAGCCAACTGGACACCCACACACATCGGTACAATGGCAGACAGCACTCACCTCTACTAACAGCCACAATGTCACGGCAACACCGCCGGCCAGTGGGCTCCTCATATCTCCGCCGCTAACGGAGGAAGCAGCTGCAGCAGAAGAACTGAGAGGAAAATCCTTTGTCACTGAGTCGGTTTCATCCTCCAGGCTTCCGCTGTCAAGACACGGAGACACAGAATGACGCGAAGGACGGAGGAGAGAAACAAGCAGAGTTGGACCAGACCTGAGTTTATGTGGATGTTTTAATGGAGTTCCACGCCCCTTTCCTATCTATCTATCTATCTATTATAATGTGGTTATTTTCCTATGAATTACTCCAGTTATATAAACTACATCAAATGATGTCACTTCCTGTTATTAAGATCTCAAGCACGCATAGGAACGTCTGCCTTTATCTGTGAAATTATTTTAATCTAAAATGCGTTAACACCAAGTGTATTTATTATTACTTTTTTCAATCTAATTGCTATAATACAACAAGAAGAGCAGGAGTGGAACTACACATGATGTCACATTTCTGACAACGGAAGAGCAACGATTTGGAGTAAATAGCCGGAGAAAAGAAAAGGAGGAAGAGGAGGCTGGTAGAGACAAAACAGGAGAGCCAGAGGTCATATATTGCTCTGACATCATGATTTGGTTTGTGACACACAACAGGATACTTACCTGTTAGTCAATCAGCCTGGTCTCAGTTTGAGAGAGTCTGGCTTTTGAATCCATGCAGTTTGGCTGTTTGTATGAATTATTTTCAGAAAAGCACTTACTGTTTTGCAAATGTAGAGAATGATTCGAGAAATGCATCAAACTGACTGAGAAAAACTGTAACAGCACCTTAATAGTCATGGTCAATGTACAGTTAGAAACCAACATACAATAAAGATTATAATGTACATCAGTGTAAATTCAGAATAGGCTAATCTAAAAAGAATTAACCCAACAGTCATCTTTATGGACTGGGGAGAACCTGGAGAAAACTCATGCATGAATGGAGAGAACATGCAAACAGAAAGGTCCCAGGCCAGGATTCAAACCCACGACTTTCTCACTGCAAGGCAGAAGTGCTATTTTTCCACTGGGCGGAAACCTGAAGAAACCTGAGACAAAAAAAATAATCTATACCTAGCATCCACATTCATTAGTCTGACAAAACAACTGATCATGAAAATCCTCATATCGTTTTCATCATTAGAGCTTTTATACCCATCAGCTGTTACAGCTTATCCTTCCAGAGCCTGCTTTTAAAATGATCCTTAAATAAAACGGCTTTGACAGAAAAATGCTCAGATGATGACTGGTTGATGGAAAAGCTTCTCAACTCTATAGAATGTCTTTCTGTATGTTGCTTCTGCCTCCTAGTGGTAATGTGAAGTCATTTCAAATAAATAGGAATACCAAACCAGAAATCAAGGAATTTATTTTCCAGCTAATCATTTCTAAAGAACATCTAATGAATCCAGAGAATTCCTCTGTCCATCTCCTCTGAACTACAACATGTTCACACTGCCATTTGTTCTTCTGTTTTCCTGCTCTGATGTTCACAGATATACACAACTCTTGACATTTTGGAAATATTTATTCACAATACAGAACATTTCTGCTACAAATATGTTCCCATAGTAATAAATCTCGGATCACAGAGGAAAACAGACACATCTTGTATCTATGGAGCTAAAACAGTCTCATAATTCACAAATGCACAGGACAAGATCCACAAATGCACAGGGCAAGATCCACAAATGTACAGGACAAGATCCACACTTGTATTTTTGATGCAAACACAAATATCTCTTGATTTCCAAGCTGCTTCTGGCCTGAGTTCCACTGCATTTGTGTGTGAATTTTGAGACTCCCCTGACATCTTAGAGAAACAGCAGCACAGGTAGGACACAGTTTGGTCATAAACATGTTACAAAGTGTTTGTAGAGACTCCTCTAAATCCTAATTCAATATCAAGCATGTACCGACTGACAGATGAAATTAGAAAACAGCAGAAAGGTCAAACAGGTCAGCAGAAGTCTTCTTCAGCTAAACTTGTGACTTTTGCCTTTGGCTAATTAAAACAATGGATATAAAACCAAGAACCAAAAGACATTTGTTGGCTTACAGATACAAATGTATATTAGGGCCTTTGTAGATAATCATACATTTTGTTGACTTTATGAGCTCAGAAAATTTCAAAGTTTTTTCTAAAAACATTTCAAAGATTAATCTCAGAGTTTGAGTTTTTTTCTTGCATATTTACTCCTTCATCTGCAATGTCCCTAATAAAATATAATAAGTGCATAAAGATGCGCAATGCAGATCATTTCAGACAACACTCACAGCTGTCTGAGTTCCTAAAGCTTCATGGGGTATACAACAACACACTGCTGACTCTTTCTGGGACTCATTAGTGTGTTTGAAGCTGCTGCTAGGTGATGTAGCTACATGCTAACAGTTGGGGCTCTTCTTTCATTCATGATGAGACATTCTGGGACCATGAATCCCAAGGTGGGTGAGCTCACCTGGTTCTAGACTCAGACTGCTTCCAGGGCGCTGACTGCATGACTGAAGGTTCCTCTGTTAAAAGATTTCAATTTTACATCTTATGGCTGAATTTGTGGCTGCTTTTAGTTCTTATTTTACTCCACTGTTTAAAGTAACAGATGCTTCCAGCATGTTACCATATGTCCTTTAATATCAACACAATGTGCTGTTGGGAAGTGAATGTGGAGTTGGAACAAATAAATAATGAATGAAAACATTAAACCCAAATATTCTACATTTCATCGGAAATTCTTCCAACCATTGTTCTGAATTCTCTGTTTGGACAGCAGTCTGTCCAAAGGGTCACTGAATTGTACTTGAAGTGCCTGTTAGCACTAGGTCTTTGTTTCTCATGACAACCCACAGAGAGATCTGTCAGAAACTGTTCAGTATTTGTTTGGTCTAAATCTGGGTCGAAAAATACAATTTAATGACAATCAAGCAACAGTAGCTGCTGCAGGAGAACTGAAATGCATTATGGGAAAAAAATGTAACTAAAGGAACATTATTAAAATCTAACAGCTTCAATAAGAGGAAGTGCATGTGCTGTTTTCTAGATGTGAGTGCTGGTGGGGGTCAGTAGATGCAGTCTCCCTGCAGGACGCTGAAGGATCTCAAACCTGAAGCGTTGTGAGATGGTCTTCTGCTCTGCATCCAGCATCGCCTCCTTAGAGGTGGAGCTGGAAGTCTGGTGGCCCTGACCCAGGGTGTAGGCAGCCAGAACGATCAGCTCCTCCATCATAGCTGCCTCTCCTTCCTCAGCTATGCTGCTGCTGGCAGGTGGTGCACAACGGGTGGAGCTTCTGGTAATGCTGGGTGCCTCTGGATCCTGTACTGGGAGCATCTCCTCCTCCATCGGGGGTCTCTGGGGGCCTGTCCTCTGAAGCCAGGGGTGTGTAAGGCACTGCTCCACTGTGGCCCGCTCTCTGCAGACACACACATTGCAGCACACACTGCCTGGAAGTGGAGTCAACCAAAGAACTTCTTCATATTTTGTCTGTTTACAACCACATACATGGATAAGTTTAGAGAATGGTTAGAGAATATTCCAAGTTTTGAAGATCTCATTGAGAAGGGAATTATTTAACATTTATAGAAATAAGGAAATTGACATTTGTCTCAATTCCTTGACTGTGATGGGTTTCTTTTCTCTGGTGGCTCTTAATACTCATTATCTGGTTACCATGCTCTGGTAACCTGCAAAAACACAAAAGCTTACCAAGTAGTTTTGATCTTGTTTCTAGTGAAAATATCTTAGTACATCTGAAACAAGACAAAACTAACTTACAAGTAGTAAGTTTGATGAAAACCTTCTAGTTCTATAGGCATATTACTTCACTTATAACAAGTCACCCAGCAGAGTATGCCACATACTTTAGAGAAAACATCTAGAGTTTTTCTTCTAAGTCACCTTTGCAGTATTTTGTGCTGGTATGCCATATGGAATCCTCCAAAATGCATCAAACTAGAGAAGCTGAAGCATTATGAGCACTGCGCTGCATTAAGACGAGCTGCTGTGTGTCTGTGGAGCAGGTCTGAACTCACTGTGGCTGTCTGCGGAGCAGCATCTGGATGAAGGACAGTGCATCCTGGTCCAGCTGCTGCAGCTCCTCAGCTCCATAGCTTACATTCAACTGAGAGATGTTGAGAAACGTCTCCTGTTTGTTGTTGCCAAGGAACGGAGAGACTCCTGTCAGCATTACATAGGCCAGAACTCCAATGCTCCTGAGCACAGAAACAAGGCGTCTTAAAGAGTTTTAACTCTGAACTCACCACATGCTCTGTGCTTCACAGCAGCTATAATGTTCTTATCCTGGATTGCTGTTTTGATATAGTTAATGTCAATCATTTTCTGAGAATGTAAAAATTTCCAGTTTGCACAGCTCTACAGAATCTGATCTTGTGGTCCTGATGTACTCTAAAATCAACAGTAGGAGGGAACCAGACATTTTTCTTTGTGTGTTCCCTACTGTACTCTCTTACAGGATCAAGTGAAGAGCTCTCAGGGCTCAGTGTACACACATTTGTAGAACAAACAGCCTCGATTTAACTTGCCCCAGACTAAACTATCTAGTTAAAGATTGAAAACGGGGCCTCAGGAAATACAAAAATTTTAAATAGAGCACAGTATTGGTGGCATGTGCCTGAGTACTTGTTGCTGGAAACTGAAACATCTTCGTACCACATATCTGTTGCAGTGCTTATAGGCTCATAGTTGAGAATCTCAGGAGCTGAAATGGAAATCAGAGAAATAAAGCTGCATCATTCAGAATCAAATCTGTATCAATATTTCAGGGAGCAGAGATCAACATAGGAAGTGACTCACCAACATACTCTGGGGTTCCCATTATTTCCCTGAGTTCATAGTGGCTGCTGACCCTCCTGGACAGCCCAAAGTCCACAATCTTAACGTCCCCCAGAGGACAGCTGCTGGTCAGCAGGATGTTCTGAGGCTGACACAACACAGCACATGCTGGCGTTAGCCTGCAACCGTTCTGGAGGCGCATCTTTTCACCTTCATGCACAGAATAAAGGTTTCACATTTATTTGTTCAGTCTACACTGCAAAAACACAAAAGCTTACCAAGTAGTTTTGATCTAATTTCTAGTGAAAATATCTTAGTACATCTGAAACAAGACAAAACTAACTTACAAGTAGTAAGTTTGATGAAAACGTTCTAGTTCTATAGGCATATTACTTCACTTATAACGTAGGAAAAATGTTCAGCCCATGACATAAGCATGGGCTGACTGTACATGGGTTGGATCTGGACAGGAAAATGTAGACCCTAGTCCTTTTTTATGTGGGCTAATGGGACAAAATTGTAGAACATCTTAAGAGACAATGTGGTTACCCTGTCACTTTCAAACTTTTCACTGTATGTCAAAAGCAAAAGCTACAAGAGCAAGATTATCAAAACTTGGAAAAAATTACCCAAGATGTCAGCTTTGCCAAGGCAATTGTTACTCAGCTGGCCTCTAATGGAGTTGACATAAGGTAAAGCAATTGTATAAGCTTTTCCTTCTGCAAAAAGAAAACCTTGGTGACCTCGACCATCATTGAGGTCACCAAGACGATGGTGACCTCGTCTTGGAGGTCACCATCCAAGGAGAATATTTTTTGCTGATAGAACAGAACATCCATGCCTGGCTAATCTTTGAACCTAAAACATGCTCACTGTATGATCTTTGTGTCTGGCTCATTCACAAACACTAGGCTCCCAGAGGACCAGGATATTGACATTAAAAAATAATGCTTCAATGCTTTATTCTTTAAACCAGTTGAGTATTGTTTTAGCTACACTTTGAACCCCTAACATTTTTTCTTTTCATTATTTTACACTAGAACAGTCCAGTCTTCTAACATTTCTGTGACATCATCTGTTTTAAATGTGCGCCATGTCATGTATACGTAAACTCATCTTCTGCTGCTTACTCAATAGTTCATGGTTCAGAGTGGACTTTTGTCCTTTCTTTTTAATTTTTTTGATCAATTGGATGTTCAGACATCCAAAGTGTTTCTTGCAGCCTGTTCGCAGCAGGATCAAATTCTTATTTGGAGAAATAGTTCAGATCAGACCATCATGAAAAACATTACAAAATGTTTAGAAAATAAATTCAAACAAAACTCATTATTAAGTGAGAAAGACAAGAGTACATTTTTGTTTTTCATATATCTGCAAACATTTTCCAAGTAATCAGCATTAATAAAATAAAAAAACTTAACATTTCTGTTAATGATTCATTTTATATCTTTTAATTTAACATTTTTGTTCATCTGTTGGCACCATTGCCAATAAAGGTTGGTGAATTGAAGTAGGCACTTTACACATCCACTGAAGAAAATAGTTCCAAAGCACATTTGAATAAGTACTATCCATCCATCCATTTTCTAACACCCTTGTCCCTAGTGGGGACAGGTAGAGTTCTAGTGTAGGTTGGCGGGGTCACCCTGGACAGGTCGCCAGTCTGTCACAGGGCAACACAGAGACAGGCAGGACAAACAACCATGCACACACACACAAACACACACACATAGGATTTAGAGAGACCAATTAACCTGACAGTCATGTCTTTAGACTGTGGGAGGAAGCCGGAGTACCCGGAGAGAACCCACGCATGCACATATATATATATATATAGAAATATCTATATGAATATACATCTACATATATAAAGTCATATAGATAGTATTTAGATTTATACATGAATATAGACCTTTAGGAATATACATAGGTATCTTTATTTGTGTGGATCTATAGATATATATCTATATATTTCTATATCTATATTTATAGATATATTTATACGTTTGTTATAGTAAACTAGTTTCTGTTATTTTCAAAAGCGCCATGTGAATAATTGTCGATTGTTTTTTTGTTTAACAGCGCATTTCTTGTTGTGGCACCATTTGCTCAGTTTTAATGAAGTTCTAATAATTGCTGTGGTGAGGTAAAAAATAACTTCTGACAATATTTCAAATGACCAAATAAAAAGCCTTGACCAAAATAAATTTTCATCTCTCTCTCTTTTTTTTCTTTTTTTTTTTACAAGTTTTATGCTAAAGCATTTTAGGACTTTAGTTTGTTGATCAAGATTGCATATCTATGAATGCAATTAACTTCCAGGTTAGGTGAGAAAGACCCCATTGTTCCTACAAGGACAAGGCATCTGGCTCCCACTGAAAACCTAGTCAGGGCCTATTAAACCCATATGGGCTAAAGCATATGGGCCCATCATGGAAAATGTGGAAATACACATTTGTTACCCATGCTACCCAGTTGAAGTCCTATTAAGGCCCAGTAAACATTCAGCACAGCCTATGTATGTGCTGAAAGCACATACATAGGCCTCATGTAAGTCAACCATCTGAGTCCCACTGAAAACCCAGTTAAAGACCATTAAAATCTACCTGGGCAAACCTATACAAGGCCACCATGGAAACCGCAGACAAGCCCATTTGTTACTCATATTCTAGCCCAGTTATATTACCGTTGCAGATTTACCTGGGCCGCTGTAGGGCCCAGGTAAATTTTTGTCCCATATGGGGCCCACCTAGGTATGCTGGCTGGGATGTAATGTAACTCTACTGACTTTCAGGTCCAGGTGAACAACGTTGTTCTGATGAAAGAAGGAGACTCCTTCTAGGACCTGTCTCATTAGTCTCTTCACGTCTTCTTCACTGAAGGCATCATCATCACGATCTGACACACACTGGTTGAAGATCTCTCCTCCAGCAGCACTGCAAGCCAATTCAAACATGATGTAGAAATGATTTACCCTCTTATTATGCTAACAATAAATTAAAATAAACTCAGATTTGTACAACAGACAAATAAAAGAGCAAATAAACAATATATTATACAGCCAAGATGAACATTCAAAATAATTAATTTCCAATCATGCAGAGCAACTTATTCAGTTTGTCACCGTTAAGATTGTCACAATTCTAATGCTGAACTTGATACCAATACTCAGAAAAATAGTCAATAGTCTAAACTTTGGAAATAGCAGCAACAGTTTTTTAAGGCTGATTTGCAATTATGAGGAAAAATATAATTATAGCATTACAATATTTTTACCTTATTGAGTAGAGAAGATTTCAGCCCCCCTCATTAAAAATATTTATAATTTAAAAGTGTCACTTCCCAGTTTGGCAAAACAGTAAAGAACACTTAATGTTAATAGCTTCATTCATGCATATGTATAGATTAGATTCAGTAATGTTTGTTTGTTTATTTGGACTCCCATTAGCCGTTGCCATGACAATGACTACTCTTCATTGTGTCCGCCTCAAAAAAAAATTTATTACAAAAACAGTTGTATAAATGCACAATAGTAACACTTTATATAATAAAATGATTAATCTACATCAGAAACATATTTATTTTCATAAATGTGCAATTGTTACACTATATTAATTATTTGTCTTAAACTTTATTTCACCAGGTAAAATAAATAAATAAATGAAAAAATCCATTGAGACCAACGTCTCTCTTTTTTTAAATTTCTTTTTCCAAGGTTTTTGTGGGCTCTAGTGGCCCTTATTTGAAAGTAGGCTGACAGGAAAGAGGGGAAGACATGCGGCAAATGAACCTGCGATGGACACGTCGAGGACTAAGGCCTCCAAACGTGGGTTGTGCTAAACCCCTAAGCCACCACAGCACGCCCCAAAAGTCTCTTTTATAATGGTGGCCTGGCTAAGAGGACATCAACTCACTTGAAATAAAACTGGTTGATTTACATGGAAAGTGCAATTACAGAAAAAATAAAGTGTAATTACTGTAAACAATGTAATAGTACAATGAAAATTAGCCTATTATAAAAGTAATAAAAAGTAATTAAAGTTGTTGTTTTGCCTCATGTTCACTTGAGGTATTATTCCCCACAGTGTGAACCTTAAAGAGGCTGAAGGCAGGATTCTCAGCTAAAAACCAACAGATGCATCTGTAATTTACAGTTTGTGTTTAGACTGTGGACGGAAACCAAGAGAGCCACAGAAAAACCAAATGACAATCTTTGATTCCCATTTCATACACAACCTCCCCAAAATGGGCATAAAACCTGTTCTATGGCCAATACTTGTGGTGTTTGGTTTATGAAATCAAATCCTCTCCAGGCTGATTATGTGTTCTGATTTTCTTGAGGTGGTGGCAGAAATAGCAAAGCACCATCAAATATACTCATGTAATCATGGGGTCCACTTGAATGAGGCCATTTGCATAGTTCTCAGATCACTTTCATTCCAGGTCAACACAAAAAACATAAAAAAATAATGCTAGAGACATTGAAACCTTCACCCTCTGTCTAACTTAGATTAATTTCCTCTGACCTCTGATAGGTTTTATGAATAATAATAATAAAAAAAAACTGTCAAAGAAAGGGATAATTCAAGAATATACAAAGTGTCCCCTATGAGAACTGATGTATTAAGTTTTATCTCAGAGGAAGCTGGATAGGAACAGAGCAGCAAAATGCCTTCGAAACCACTGCAGGGTAAAAAAACAGACAGAAAAATAAAAAGTCCAAATGATTCTTGGTCATAAACATATTCACTATAAACCAGGATTCAATACTATTGGTGCTAATAATTATTGACAACAATATCAATAAGCAGAACAGAGACAGTCAATGACATAAAGAGAGACACAGGAAGTGAGAAATGCCTTTTTGATCAATAAAGCATGAATGAACACATGCACAGACATGCTATGGAAACTAAGTGAAGCACTGTTATGAGAACACTGACAACTGGTAAAGCTACTATAGTCAACAGCGTTTTGTGTGTGTGTGCTCTGAATAAAAGAATAGTTGATCTAACTAAAATAAACTGCTTCAATTGATAACTAGTGGAATTAGGTTTATTCAAGTTCATTTGTGTAACTTGACAACTCAATAATGAGATGTTAAATGGTAAAATGGCCTGTACTTGTATAGTGATTATTCAAACCCAGAGGACCCCGAAGCGCTTCACACTACATTCAGTAGTCTGGGAAGACACTGTAAGTCTGCAGAAATACTGGTAACAATTGCAGGGTCGACCACAGATAATCATTCTAGATCATAATGCGGCATAGATTCAGATTTATTTGTATCCCAAATGGGAAACTGATGTTACAGCAAGTACAAAAAAATAAAAGACAAAGTATCAAAGATTAAAAAATAAAAAAAAAACATAGGCAATGCTATTTACCGATATTCAATCAAGATTACGCATTTCCAGGGAAACTGAATTCCGGTCTGTTCTTGTGGGAACTACATATTGAGAATGGGGCCCACATGGAAAAAATGGGATAAAATAAATAACTGTTGCTGCTCATTAAAGTTTGCCCTTTTCTTCCCTTAATTTCTGCATTAAACATCTAACATTTGAGATGAAATAAATGTGGATGGGTTTTTATGTTTATGTTCTGTACTCACAATTCCAGAATAAGCACCATCTCTGAGGCCATCTCATAGACCTGGTGGAGTTTGACCATGCGTGGACTAGCTGTGGCCAGCTCAAGCACTGCAATCTCATGGATGATCTCCATCCGACAGTCCTGTCCTTTCCGCCTCTTCCGTAAGAACTTTGCAGCATACTCACGCCCCGTGGAATTCTCTACACACTTTCTAACCACGGAAAACTTCCCCCTAAAAGAGATGAACAATGTCAGAACAAAGCAGAAGATCCACAGCATTTATAGCTACATTATTGTCATGTATAGCCAAAGGTTTTGAGATTTTATAGTTAGAAACCCACCTGTTTAGAGTTGATTAATCAACATATTGATGTGTAAAGACGGCACTTGACAATTGATGTGTTCTACAACTTTGTATTTTTTGTGTGCATTTTTGTGATGTAAACCACTTTGAACTGCCTTGTTGTTGAAATGTGCTATACAAATAAACTTGATTGATTGATTACTGTAATATGTCGGGCTTCTCCTTGGTACTCAGAAAATAATTCTGACTGCTACAGTCCCAACAGGACGAGTTTAAAGAGAAAGTAAGAAGAAAATAAAAAAAATAAAATGGGTCCAACACTGGTTTTGGGTAAACTTTAACACTCACTGATTGACTCCATCCAAAGATGTTCTGGTTTATACAATAGAAAGACAAAACTTGTCAAACAGCAGCTAAGAAGTCAGTATAGTATGAAAAAGTAGTTGTAAGGAACCTGGTAAACAGTGTTTGAAGAATGTTGGAAGTGTTTCTATTAGTTTGCCATTTGCTGTGACCTAAATTAGGTTGACACAGTGAAGGTGGCCTCATGTGGAACCATGCCGCCGCAGGCACATCCTCTGAAATGAAATGATGGGAGATGAGGGGCCTGTATGGTGCCAGCCTTCTGGTCAATACTGGCAGTTGGCAGTGCTAAAGCACTGACCCAGAAACAGAACACACTGCACAGGATTGTATGAAACCAGCTACAAACCACAATGAGCAATGAGTTCACTTTGATATATTTCAGAATCTGAACCTTTCTGGAAAATAAAAACTGAACAAATATAATGTACTACCTTTGGGTTTGCTAACAAAAGATCCGAAAATCACTCAGGAAGAAAGAGCAGTTTAACTTATGATAATTCCAGGATTTGTATGTTTTACTTTAATGTTTATTACACTGCCTTTCTATAATTTGACAATTTGCTTCTGTTTCAATGCTTATGCATTTTAAGCAGCTTGCTTTGCCTTCAAAAAAGTTTTGCCCTTTATAGGACTTAGAGGTTTTTGATCTGTTTCAGATCATGAATCAAATGTTACCATCAGACAACACAAGTAAATATACATGTAATCTTCAAATTATGATTTTATTCATTAGGAGAAAAAAACTAACAAAACTTACCTGACCTTATGAAGAAAACATAAATTCATTGTGTGTAACAGCACTTAGTTGAATATTACAAGTCGACCTCACTCCTAAAGAAGAATGAAATTGCTTCAATAAAACCTGTCTAAAAGTATGAAATAGGCTAAAGGATCTCAAAAAGCAACATGTAAGGAACAAAGTCAGCAACATCTTTTAGTCGAGCCAAGAGTTGCTGGCTGTCTGAAATTACTCCAAGAGCACATCGACGACTCAACCAGGAGATGACATAGGAAATAAGAACATCTTAAATCAATGTCCTGTCCTTCTCTGTCCTCATTTAAATCTGACCTCAAAATTCACTTTTTCAGACTTCCTTGTTCATTTTAATGTCATTTATTATAACCATTTATTGTGTTTGATTATATAATCTTTTTATTGTTTTGTAGTTCCAGTGTTCGGTGACCTTTAATGACCTGAAAGGCATGTTCTCATAAAATGTATTATTGTTACCCACCATGGGCTTTGTGCAGTGCCGTGGGCCGCTGCAGCAGCTTCATGTGATAGTCATAAGGACCTGCTGCCTAGAAGCATCACATCCCATCACATGGAGAGCATTGAAATAGATGAATTCATTTAAATACTCAAAATATCTTACATCTACCCATCAATCCTAATAAAAAGAAAAACATTTTAAAATTGGTATTACATCATTTTAAGTTGCAATAACAGTTCACAAAAAGTGCAACTGTGTTCAGTTGACAGGCAAAAATTTCTGGTCAAATTTTTAATTCATTCACTCATTGGACATTTGATCATATTTTAATAGTTTTCGGATAATGCAATATTTGCTGAGTTAAAAACAAAACTTGTTTTAAATTGCTATCCATTTGCTTCTAGAAATCATCAAAGATAAATTACAGTGGACATAAAAGTCTACGCAAACCTGTTAAAATGTCAAATCAATGTAATGTAAAAAAAATTTAAAATTACAAGTTATTTCAGAAAGATACACCTGTCCACCCCACCTTTTGCCCAATGACTGCTGGAGATAGACACCAGTTCCCCTGGCGAACCTTCAAGGATAAGCGTGTTGGATAATGGATGGAAATAATATCCATCATAATGTTTGTGCAGCCTCTAATTGGCTAAAATTTTACCACCTGACATTTTAAACAGAGTAGGGCTGTTGTAAACTAATATTTTACTAATTGAGTATTGTAAAGATTATTCTTACGATTAATCAAGTAATTGGATAAAAAAAATAATAATAAATTATGAAATAAAATATCGGTAAATCTAACAGCAGTTTTACTATTGGTTAACAACATCAGTCCAATTTTTCATATTTGAGCATCCCTAACAATCATTTTTCTGTAGTTTAGAAAATGAATAATAATAGCTCACTTTCTAAGATATCCTGAAGAAAAGTTCAGAAGCACAGAACATTGAAATTCTAGATACTTGTGAAACTATAGCACCATAATGTTAGACCGCCTTCAGTTTGACACTGTAAATGAAGTAGTTTATGCTGTTAGACAACCTCACTTCATGTAGTTAAAGATGTCTTTATTTTCACTGGAATGAATATATCTGGCAATTCCTTCTCACTGTATTACTGTTGTTTTTATTCACACTCACATCTTTATCGAATGTATTAAACACAATAACTGGCTGAACTGAATACTGTTTCTATATCTGTCAATATATAATCAATGTGTTTCTTCCGTTTCAAACATAAAACTAACAAATGACAACAATGAAGACAGGAACCTTTCTGAATGAAAAGTAAATATGGAATTAGTGGCAAATAAACTCATTTTTAAAGTCCTTGGAGAAGAAGTTGGATGTTAGCAGCAGGCTGGATTCAGCAATGAACAGCATAGTTTGCAGTTTAACAACCACCACACTGTGCCATGCAGCCATTGGCAAAGCAGCATCAGCATATTTCCAAAGCCTGCAGCTTCATTCACGGACTACACCCTGAAAAAACCTTTCACATGTGTAAACGGAGAGTGTGTGTGCCTGTTTTGTGTGAGTGTGGAAACAGAAAGCAAGCTAGCGGTCATGACGCAGGCTCAAACAGTTTCTGTTAAGCACAGAGGACCTGACAAGATACTGCAGAGAACTGAAGAGATAGAAATTAAGATTCATCAATTGGAGGTGAATATCAAGGTCGCAGGTTTTGAAAATGAACCAACCTTACTGATCAATTAAAATGACAAACAGAACGCAGCCAGCCACCTCAGCAAGCAGTCCCCTAAAACTCACTCCCCCCTTTTTTCACCTCAGTTATTACAGAAAGAAGCTAGTGACCACGTCCAATAGTGATGGACTCTGATCTGAACATTCAGAGTCCATAAAGACAGTTACAAAGTCGGCCTGTTACAAATGGGGACAAATTGGAAACAGGCCGAAACACTAGAAATGTTACAAAGAACATTTCCAGTCAAATTTTGCTGATCATGATTGATCTGCTGAAACACTGAGTTTCTTAAATCCAGACTAAAAAGCCACATGTTTGGAGTTGCTTTTGAAGCATAATGGATTAAGAATTTAACAATGCCACTTGAGTACATGCAATATTTCAACTGTTGAGTCTATGTTGCATGACTTTGTGTTTTTATGATGTAAAGCACTTTGAAATGCACTGTTGACAAAATGTCCTATATAAATATTAAATTTCCACTGATTGATTTGTAAAAGCAATTTAAAAAAAGGGTAAAATACTTGAAGGGAGAAGGCTTTTTATAAGTACTGTAAATGAAATCATTCTTGAAAATGTTGCCATAATGCTAACAATGATGTCTCAGCTGCTCTGCCTTCTCTAGTGCTGCACTGCAGACTGTAACCGTTCATGTTGATCTGTGGAAGCTAATGTCAGTCACAATGTCAGGTCATGCGATGAAAATGACATACACAACACACACTACTTATTGCCTTCATATGGGTGTTTATACCTCATAACTTATGGTTTTATTTTATGAAGTCCTTTCTCTGCTTTCATAGCATGTCTGGGAAGGTTGAGGCAACCTTCAGTTGGCACAATGTCGTAGTAGAGTCCACCATTAAAGGCACATTTTTTCAGATCACAAAGGAAAAATTTTAGATTTCGTAAAAAATTTGACTATCTTGCTTGAACATGGGAGAATCATAATTCATGTGATTTGCTTTCTTCTATTTATGGATTAATAATTGTTCAAGTTAGGTTGTTCTGATCAGTCAACTTCTTTCCTTCAGCCAATTTCGTACAATTTAAAAACTGACTCCTGTTTATGACTGAGTCTTGTTTTGTTCCTATTTTTTTGTCCTCAAGGCTTTTGGGGTCTGGACATTTTGATATTTCTATTTGGTTTACCATGGCACTTCCCTTTTCTAATAAATCTTTTCAAAGGAGCCACAATCTTTTCCATTGTTTAAGAAAGGGAGAAAGCAAATACAGTAAAATGAAATTAAGGATGAATGAAGGAATTAAGAAAAGAACAGAGATAAATGGATGAACACAAACTTTACACAATGGGATAAACCATTAAGTTTTGTAAAACAGAGATTGTCCAGAATCTTATTTTTTTCTTTTTCACATGTATCCAGATCCAAAAATGTAACAACTCCCTATTTTATATTTTTTACTTTTACAACAAAATACTAGTGGGAAGTCCATGGTACTCCGCAGATTTGAGATTGATTGTATAGAATCAAAAAAATTAAATATTTCCAGGTAAAAACCAACAGAAGGAGAACTAGAGATCTCTAAACCCTTTTAGAATAAAATATTCAAGCTCATGTTTCAGGTGTATCCTGTATCTGATCCAATATTTCAAGCTCAAACAGACTTATTTCCATTTCCATTAACAACTAGTGACAATTAAAGAGCGAATACTTCCAGGTAACTGGTCTTTACCTGCCCAGCTCTCTGCCGGGGCTGACGGTGTAGAGCTCACTGAAAGGTTCCTTCCTAATGGAGGTTTGGATTTCCGAAAGCAAGCCGCTGACGGGGTGAGCGAGGCTCTGTCCTCCTGCGACAGGAGCCGGACTTGGGTTCGTCTGGAAGTGGGCTTTGCTTCTCGTGTCCCCGGCGCGAGGGCATTCGGGAATCATGGCGCGCGCGCTTCGAGAGTCCAACTTTTGCAGAACAAGTAAACTATCTGCTGGAAAAGGAAACTTTCGTAAATGTGTCACAGTCCGACAGGCTGGACGGTAGGAAGCTTCGCACCGTGTAGAAACCTGTCACACGCCGACTCTGAGTGTCTCATTGTGGTGAGGTTCTGCCAAACCCGCTGCATCCCGCTCCACTCTGTGACCCGCTCTGGCTCTGGCTCTGCCCACAGGCACTCAGAAAAACAAAGGTGCTCTTCTACTGTTACCATGGCAACTCCTGGTGACAGACAGGTGTCCTGGCCAATTAGCGGCAGGAGCAATGACGATCGATTTAAATTTTTTTTGTCTCAAAGCATATATTTATATAACCGAATACAGTATTTAATAAATTCGTATTGATTTGAAAAAAGTCTCTTCTTCAGATAGTATACTAACTTAAATATATTAATTACAGACTGGTACTTGTTTTCAAGTCACTGATGCGTTTCAGGGCTGCACAGTGGTCAAAGCACCGTGGCCTTGCAGCAATAAAGTCCTGGGTTTGAGTCTCTGTGTTGCCCTGCGATGGATAACCTGTCTAGGATGGACTCTGCCTCTTGCCCCCAAATCGACCTTTCTTTATGTTTCTGTGTGAGTTGTGACGTGTTTGTGCAATTCCTTTTAGTTTGACATTATATTTGGCCTAAAACCGTCTCACTGCTAACAATTGAATTTTCCCACAAGTCTGAACGGCAAGTGATCTGCACCATCTTAGTAGGCAAGTGCAGCAAAAAGTGTAGATGAATCATGCCTTTGACAAAGAAAG
Organism: Brachyrhaphis terrabensis; assembly: GCA_903067065.1. Lineage (NCBI taxonomy): Eukaryota > Metazoa > Chordata > Actinopteri > Cyprinodontiformes > Poeciliidae > Brachyrhaphis > Brachyrhaphis terrabensis. The sequence goes on along the minus strand of CAEGAG010299524.1, from coordinate 36,258 downwards.
TATATTGACACTCAACCAACCAATGTGCAAGAGAAATATCAACAAAATTGCTGCTGTTGGGATCAACCCGTATGAAACAGATTATGGAAACATGTCATGATGTAGACAAGCTGCCTCCAATCTTCTATTATGACAAAGTTCACTACTTAGTGAACATGAAGAGTGCACACCATGGCAGAACTTCATGACATGAAACCCACTGACGCATACAATCAATGTTTCAACGGATTTGTAAAGGACATACGAACTCTTTGTGTGAGTAAGAAGGTTCTGGTGACTGTCAGTGTAAGTACATGCAGTAACATACACATAGGCTACATGTCCGTCTTGGCTTGAAGATAAAAGCTACATTAGCTAAGCTAATTTTGCTAGTTTGGCAGTAAATACTACTGTAAATATCACTGATATTTATTGAAGTATTACACAGAGGTGGGTAGAGTACTCAAAAGTTGTGATCGAGTAACAGTTGTAATACACTTATATTGTTTATAAGTTAGGAACTAGGTAAGAGCGAGTGCTAAGCTTGTGGTTTGTTTATTGTTTTCATAGCAACTTCATAGCAACTCCATAGCAACTGCCTACCAAGATGGCTGTCAGCTACAAAGTTCCTGGAAGTGTGATGTCACATGAGAACTATGTACAGTATAACCAGCTTACAAGTAAAGTAGTTACATAGTGGCTTAAGGACAACAAGAAACTTTTTAATACAGTAAAACCGTTACCCTTCAGAGCAAATGACTTTATCTGTCTGCAAAAAAATTTGGGAGAAAGTCTTTCAAAAAGAGAAAACTGTCCTTTTTATCATCTCAGTATGGAAAGACACTAAAGACTAACTCATTATATTAAGAGTCATTGAGCAATGCAAGTTATAATCCACTTGGTGTCATTGTAACACCAATGACATCTTGGTCTGTTGGTTGCTAAGTTCTTGTTTTCATTCTTTTTATGTGAAATGAGAAAAATGTGAACTTAAATAACATAAAAAAATAATGTTAGATTATAATTTATGTTAAGTATTAAGTTGTCTACATGTTGACTTTCACAGCTTCACCTGTCTGAAGGGCTGATTATGTTCACATGAATCTAATATATATATAAAGTATATATTTAAAACTACATTTGAACAAGTTTTTTTTATAAAGAAAACTTTCTAGGCTGGTCAACCACTTCACATCTGATCTCTCTGCACAATAATGTAAAAACAACTCAAATTTTAACCCATAAACACTGAAGCTACAAAGATTGCAAAACAGCTTTTGGCAAATATGGCTTTGATTCTCTAGCAGAACTTCAAAGAAAATCTAGTAAAATTTCCTCGTAAGGATTTCCCTCCCCAAGATTAATATCTTTATATTATATTCCTACTTGACTGTGCATGTAGAATAAATCCCCAGAGCAGCAGCGCAGTAACAAAGTGATCATTTTATTAAGGTTCATACACAGTTGTATGGCATGGTGGACATTAGTACAGCCTGAGTATTTAGCAACCCGTCATCACTTATTTCAGAACTGCACCTTTAAAAATTCTGCACAGATATATAACAGATAAAACATGTATAACAAAAGTAAAAACAAAAGATTCTGCATGCTTCAGTGTCACCTCACACAACGTAGTTGTAAAGAAAATGGCTTTTAGAATTCAATAAAAAGTCAGAATTTTTATTGAATTCTGACTTTAAAAAGTAAAATTAAAAATAAATGAATAAATGCTAAATAAATTAAATTAATGCTACAATTATCCATTCTCATATCTTTCTGTTGAAACCTTAACTGTTTTCTATTTTATTCATTTGACATTTACAGGTCAGTGACAGTGGTACATTAAATGAATGAATAAATGGTTTTGCATTAATCAACAATAAAATATAATGTACTAAAGAGAAGACGTTTTATGGTTGCCAGAGAGCATCCGTCAATCTTTCTCCAAAGCATAGAATATTCCACCTGGATATGCAGTAGTGAAAGCTGTGATAAGATGAGACATGTTGACACAGGAGCTACAGCAACTGAGGGTTCCTGCAGTGAAAGCAGTGGACAAAGTCAGTGGGTCTCTGTGAGGTAACACAAAAAACAACAACAAAAAAAACCAACCAATTCAGCCAAAGGTAACATAATAGAATGGCAAGCATCTCTGAGGCTCCTAATTTATCATCATCATCATCACCACCACCATCAAAAACACAGCAAAGAAAACATTTCAGGAAAGTTTCAGTGCGTCCCCCTAATTATATATACCAGTAAGTAGAAAAGTTTGTAAGATATAAAGGTCAAGCAATGCAATCACAGCTTTCTTTTCTTGTGGAGATGCAATAAATATGAATAAGGCTTTAACAGAAGAAAGAGTGTGCGATTTGTAAATTAGTTTCCTCCAATTTCAATAAGTGCTTGAGCTTACTTAACAAATGGCTTAGCAAAAATATTTTAATTTCATAATTTTACCATCCAATGGTACTAATTTTAAAATGTCATCACATTTTCTGTTGCAAAAGCAACAAAATAAAAGCAAAGCAAAAGTGTAAAAAGCCCAATGCCAGCTGCTCCCAGGGGAATATGACACTTGATACATTTTTCACTCAGAATTTACACAAATCTTGGTCTATGTGTCTACAAGTATACACAATGACAACAGTGTGGTTTAGGTTAGATAAAATGATTGTCATCATGCTAAGTACAGAGGGAATTGGCAATTGGAAGAGGTTTTTAAATGTCTTAAGGAAACAAATTTGGGCCGTCATATGGTGCAGTGGTTAGAGTGGAGGCCACAGACCTCCACACTGCCGTCTCGAGTGTGACTCCTTTCCTTGGTTTCCTTGCTGCATGTCTCTCCCCCCTTCCTGTCAGATCACTATTGAATAAAGGCCAGTAGTGCCAAAAACATCCTTAAAAAGAAAACAGAATTAATTGTAAGCTGTGATGGAAGGCAGACTTTCCCTCTAGCACAGCATTTTAGGAAACACAACCTACCAACTCTAGCAGACTGTCTGGGACAACTGAGTTGCAGCGACTTGAAATTTTGACATGATGCAAAGTTGAGTTATGAGTTATGCACATCTTCATATGAACATAAACTCCACTATTCACATGGAAGAATAGTTTACATTTGTCTGGATAAAAAGGTCAGCAACAAGATGGGCACCTAGTTGGAACGGTTAAGTTTAGATGTAATTTGGTTCACAGTGACCAAATACTGATGGGCTTGTTCAGTTTTAGATTTTAAAGGAACTTGCAGGTCTCATAATGAGATCACAGCATTCAGATTGCTCACTTTGTAGAATTTCTGGAACTGTTTGGATTCATGTTTGCCACACTGGACTGGGTTCTAGATAGCAACCAATGACCTGGTTATCTTCATTTAGCCATGACAGATTTTGCTGATGATAGAGTAAACCCATCTCATTGTGTCTTTGAGGCCTCCTCTTTGTCTAATGTTATGGAAGATCTTATAGTTTATTAATCCAAGCCAAAGAGATAATCTATGGATTTCTAAATGGGTTGTTGTTCCACATTAGAGCCATTTGTCTTAACTATTCATTCCTATCGCCATGAGTCTCAAACTCGCCCAGGACTCAAAATTTTGTCACAGAACTTCTTCAGTTCCTGACCTACCTCAGTCTTGTTCATTGTTATGTAACATCTGGAAATGTACTGTGATAGGGAGGAATTAGATTAGATGAGATGAGATTAGATTAGGCTATGTGTCAAACTTTTTTGTCCCTAAAGACTATAGAGGTTCACATAAAGAGAACCTTATTTAATTCTTGTGTGCTTTAAAAATTATTTTATCAAATCAGTTTTAATCTCTGTACTGCCAAATTACATCAATGTGAAAACATTTTTAATATGAATGAATTTTAATAATTACTGAGTTACTTATTAATTTTTTAACAGTTTATTAATTGGTAGTTTGTTTTTTCCTTTTAACCTTTTTATTATGAATGTCGTCATGATCTTGATAAAACCCTAAATGGAAATAAGTCTGACACTCCTGAATTAGGATAATGGAATTGGTCAACTTTCACTTATTCAGCTGTGATCCACAGGTCTAACTCTGAAAATATAATATACTGTCAAAAAAAAAATACATCATTTGTTAGTTCTGAATGTGAAGCACAAATAGGGAACATCTTGTAATTTCTGTTTGCTGTGAGATTTTAAATTTCTTCCTTTTTCTGAGAACTTTCTCATTTATTGCCACTTTACCTTCCCTCTGCAGAGAAATACTCTCCAGAGAGCATTAAAATAAACTTCCTTGGCCCATAGAGCCTTTCTCGCTGTTTTCAGTGACTGTCAGCTGCTCCAGCAACTGTAGGTTACTCAGTTGCTGTAGTTCAGATGTTGTCACTGATGCCCTCTGATTGGCCCCTCGTGGACATGCCAGCTCATTCTTAAGACAATCTTTTGCTTATCTTAATTTGTACCTGATTCTGTCTAAAATTAAGTGATGGTGAAAAGATTTCATGTCAGTGTACACTTTACAGCTGCGGTTTCTGATTTGTGTGATGTGGTCCAATTGTTCATCACCCACCTCTCTACTCCAGGTCTACAATTGTTTAAAAAACATTTTACAATGACAATTACATTTGGGTTAGCTAATTAAAGGAAAATGCACAGTGACTGTACCACAGTGCACCTCGTCAATCCATGCTTGTCAGTTTGAGCCTTTATCTACATTAAGAACTGTTTTGAGATAGAGGATAATGTTATCGCAAATTATGATTCTCAAGCAATGCTCCTTCAAAAATCTGCTTTTTCTTCCAAAAAATATTTAGCTATGTTAAAATGAATTCTCTTTGGTAATAAATGCACTACTGCATGAGTTTTATGGAAATCTTTTCAAAATGTAGATTCCAGCAAGTGAATATCATCTATGTGATTTGGACCAATTCACATTTTACAACTCAGTAGTATGAAATATATATATATTGCCAAATTTGAATTCAGGTGTTCCAATTACTTCCATTCTCATGTAAATAAAGTTACATGTAGAAGGCACACTGCTTCTACAAACATGAAAAAATGGGTCACACTCATGGATTCCATTGTTATTGTAAAAGGGCAGCTCCTGTGTAATAAGGTCCATCTGAATTTTTGTCACTAAATATTCTGATGTCAACTGTCACTAATATTAGAACAAAATGGAACCTATGAAGCCGTAGATCAGATAAAATCAGAGTTGGGTCAGCAGATATACTGTGAAGAATTCTCCAACTTTCTATAAAGTCAATAACTATGGATATTCAAATATCATGCAGCCTTTAGTTTGACTCAAGAACAGTGAACATAAAACTTCATGGAATTAGTGACCATATTTAACATTGTCAACAGCTATGCAAAACATCTGTCAAAAATAGGTGAGACAATTACTTATTTCCATGCATAGACCAATTAAAGAAAGTACTATCACTTTATTGAATAAATAAAAGTGTGAAGTAAAAATCATGGATTAGCATTGTTTACTCTTACAGAGGTGTGCAACTATGATTTTGATTACAAATAATTAAAATAATTAATGATTTATGTTTTTTTTAAGAGGCTGCCTTAAATGAAACTATGACAATGATGATTATAACTTAAGATATAAATGGCCCCATAGTTGTTAAGGAACCAGTATGCAATCATTAGAGATATAATTGCATATTTATTGCAGATATCCAAAATGATTGGATTTTGGATGAAAGAAGTTGTGATTTTGACAATGATCTTGAAAACAGGGTAACATATGTGTGTTTGATTACTACTGCATCAAAATGATGAGTGAATGACAATGTGGTGCTGAAACAGCAGGTCTCGATAGGAATGGAGCCAAACAAAGAGAACTGGTTAGATGCCATCTACATCACCAAGTCAAGGAGGAAAACAAACTGTGGATTCTGTCCAAGAAATCTACAAGTGGTTTTCCAGGAGATCCAGCCTGACTTGGACATCCAAGACACTCAGTCTCCATTTAGAATCCTACAATTTCAGCATTAGGGAAAGACAGATTAGGTAAAATTATTATTTTATTTTATTTTTAATCTATGAATATTCTCTGTCGCTAAATGATGCACTTGAGGAAACCCTCCAAGAGGAGTTGCAGCAGTTATTGCTACAAAGGGTTAGCCAAAATTATGTCATAGATGAAAATGGGATGTCACTTCAAGTTCATGTGCGTGAAAAGGCAGAAAAACAAATACTTCTGGCAATATAGTGTATTTAAATAGAAAACAAAATCAACCAAACAATGAAATTCAACTAATCAAAAACAATGTAAATAAAGAAATGTAAACTTCTGTGGCAAGAAAAATCTCAGCAATGAAAATGACAGATATTTGCAACTTGAGCAGTTTTTCTTGCAGGCCCTCTTTTTTTTTATTATATATAAAATATGCAACATGATTGTAAAATGGTAAGTTTACTACCTCTTCATTTCAAAGACCATGAATAAATACTCCTGATATCTTTAGGTTTGTTAAAGCATCAAAATGATATCAGACATGATGATTAAACAAGCACTCTCTAGAATGCCAAGTCCACCTGACTGAGAAGACACAAACAAAAATAAGCATACAAATAACTGAACCAAAAATGACGCCAGGTTTGAAACCCAGTAACCCCGCACACCACGTCTGAGGCAGTAAGTTACTGAGGCACAGATTCATTACTCAGAGAAACATGGAAGCAAAAACTAGGGGATGAATGCAGGAGTCTGCAGTCAGTCACTGTCAGAGACAAGATGACTGTGGTACATGTTGGAGTCAAAGTCTCTATTATTGCATATATTACATTGGTTTGTCCTGGGGCTCCGGTACATAGTAGTTTAGAAGGAAAGTGTGTCCATTAATCTTGAGCCTTTGGACATTTGCATGCTGCTTTGCAACAGTTCAAAACATTTGATATGATGATGAGTGACAAGTTGGAGAGCAACAGCAGTCTGAGATGAAGCAGTCATCTGTGGAAGACTAGAACATGACAGTTCCTGTTCAAACAGCAGAGCAAGAGCCGCTCAAAGCTGCAGCATCCCTCAGAAGGTTGGTGGGTTTCTGAAATCCCCCAATGACAGCTTGGGACTGGACAATAAGCAGCCATCGGCAAACCGTGGAGCGCATACTTGCTTATTGGACGATGTGATCCCCCAAGTTTCCATAGGTGGTCTCAGAAGCCCTTTAGTTGGAAATGATGACTGATTTAATGACATCATGGTCTTTTAAAAGTGCTTAGAGAGGAGGACTGTTGTGGAGGACAGCTGTCCTTAATGATGCCGTTTTCTCAAAGATGAAGTCTGTCTCCAGCTGATGTCGCTACGTTACACTGAACTTAGAGATCCAGAATGAAAAGCTGCATGTCCAGATATAGAGCTTTCTGCATGACACCAGTTCTTTGTAGGGACAGAAGCTAAATAGTTTGTTTTTGTTGAGTTTATAACCGTCCACTAAAATTAACTGTAAAGGTGATATAATAAAAGCCTTTTATTGTATGAATGTTCTTTCCTGTTAAAATACACACCGATGGGTGTGTGTGTGTGTGTGTGAACTAAAAGTAAAATTTTTCAAAGAATTCAAATTTGAGAGCAGAAAAAAAAATAAGATCAGAAATTCTGATAGACAGCATTGAATATTCAGAGATTTTTTTTTTTTTAACTGTGAAATGAGAATTTTGAGTGAGAACTGCAAAATGTATCAGAGAAAATAACAATTAATTCTCCTAAAGGAAAACCAGTTCTCTTGCATTTTGACAAATTAACCTCCATGTAGCTGGATTTGGCCATGATGTCATCCTTCCAGATTTGGGTATTTGCATCCAACGTCCAACTTCGTAGTACACCCACAAGACCTAAAACACAAATGTGATTGTTCACAGAGAACAGAACCAGAGAACCCGATTGTATGGCTTTACCTATAGGTATGTTAGAATATTCCCAGATTTATTTTAGGTTAAGTTTTTGTCTATATCTGATTAGCTTTTTAAGATAAATTAATCTCTACATAGTTTAATAACAACAAATCTCTGTTTGGAAAGATCTAAATAAACTCATGGCGTTTTAAATGGGTGCATAATTTTAATCACACTGTTGAGTGGATTATTCCTGTTATGTAACAGTACTGAAATAAAATGAACACTGATTCAGGTGTTCTTTTTATATAAAAATCTGAAGCTCTGCATATATGTTGGTCCAAAATGTATATGATAAGGCAGAGTCAAGTTTCAACTTTTCCTTCTTAGATTCTATTTGTTAATTAATTTTCAACAATAAACCGCATGAGGTTTTCTCTTGATCCAAGAACTTGGCTATAATTCACCTAAAATGTTAGAATTCATCAGTTTGTGTTTAAAGGAGCAATCTGTTATTAGCGTGTTCATACATTCTGTAATTTCTTCAGTTTTTAGTTTTTGTTAAGTAAAATCTGATGATCTGAAATGTAGCTATGAACAACAATCTTGTCATTTTTTCATCCTATTTTTGCTCACAGTTTCACTATTTTACTACCCTCCTATATATATATATATATATATATATATATATATAAAGCCATACAATTATTAACAATTGTATTATCATCATATTTAATTTTAATATTAATGGTACATTCAAACACATTGTCAGGCAATGTCAACAATCTTAGATTTGTAGAAATCTTATTTGAGAACTATTTTGTTGTTTTCCGGTTATATACATTGTATCTGCCTGTTTTCCATTTATTATTTGTTACCATGAGCGTTTTGGTACTTTGGAAGGCTGATCCACTTTGGTTCATGCAAATAAGAATCTTGGATTCCCTCATACAAACATAGACATACTGAGTTTTGAAAAGTCAGTGTGGTGTTTCACTACCACTAATAGAACTAGAACTGTTGTCCCCTGGCTGCAGTCAGAAACCTCCTTCTAGTGAACTGATAGATGAACACAGAGAACCCAACAGTGATGTACAGAGAGCCAGGCCAATTCACCAAACGTCTGTTACACTTCACAAATCTTTACGAGACTTGGCGCCAACATGGGCTGCTCTCCTTCCTTCAGCTTCCAGGCCTAGCCAGAGTGAAACCATTTGATTTCTATGGGTCATTCCAGGCCAAAAGTGCTGGTTTCCTCCACAGCGATGAGCAGCTTCTCGTACAGAGTGGTGTATGAGGGGTATGGAGGAAGGTCGAGGCGGTTAAAGCAGGTGTGAGCCCTGAGAGAGAAAGTGAAATACACACAGTGACTGGTGTTGGTGACAGTTAGGAATGAGGTATTTTATTCATTCAGAAAAACATACATGATGTTTCACTGTTCTCAAAATCACACCCCCAAGATTTCAGAAAATAAACTGATCAAATAGCTCAGAGTGAAACCAAACGACCACTGTGTTTTTTCTCTTGCTGATGCTCTATTCTTCAGTTCTCAGTGGGGACAATGAAAGTGATCAGAAGTCAGCAAGACTCTCTGAATGAGAGGATTTCCTCATCCTGCAAGCAGCAGCGCTTCAGTTGAACCAAACGCCAGTCCAGCTCAGACATAATACCCAGATGACATTTAGGTAAAGCTGCGGCGTCTAGCTTTTATAAAAGATATGTTTTTTAAACAAAATATTTTAAAGATTAATTAAAACCCAAACCAACTCTCTTTTTTTTTTTTGCAGATAAACTAAGTTGGTTCCGATGGGTGCTGTCTTTTTGGTTCTGTGCAAATTTGGATGTTTTGGTGTAACTTTTTTTTTTTTAAAACATTGACATACCTGGGCAGTGATGTGACTTTGCCCCACTTTTCAATGCAGAAACGTCGGAGGCCGTTAGATCCTCTTAGGGATGCAAAGCCTTCGTACGGTACACTGGACGTCCCTGTGACGAACTGCAGCAAGCGGAGACGCTGCTCATTGGTAAACCTCTCCACCGCTGCCCAGAACCATCGCATCACTATGTGGCCGTCGTGGTAACCTGGCAGGGACAGCACACTAATTGTTAATACAGTGACATGCTTTAACTCCTGGAGATACAATTCTCCTTCTCAAACTATCAGAGTTATTTCACCTTAACTTGACTCCTCTATTGAAAACAATAAAGGATGATTTAAACTGATTGATGATAATACCACTTTCAAATAAAGGAAGCATTAACACTATAAAGAAGATAATTTTAACAAAATTCAATGATTAATTCAAAATGATCCCTTGTTTTGAATATTTCATTAAAATATATTCTACAGTTCTGAACAGCATCTCATTGCTGGTGAGTTAAGAAGCACACCCAATAGTATACACACCAGCAGAGAAGAAAGGAAACCAGATAACATCAGGAAACATGCTCCAAGTTATCTTGTTTCTATTTATATCCTATTCTTATTTTGTTTTCTTCCACTTTTACCAAAGATATCTATGTGTGATTCCAGATTAAAGGGACAGTATGATGTAGTTTCTACGCACATAGTACAATTTTACATCACAAACAAGTAACTATGTTTATGTTGAAATTGGCCTCTGTCCCTTTAAGGAGCTCCTGCTCTTTCTAACATGTTGCCTTCAGCATGTCATAACAGCTTTATGAGAGCAAGCGTTTAGGCACCCCAGAATAGTTGCCATGTGAGATTCAAGGACTTCTTAAACATGCATGAAAAAAAAAAATCAAGGCAACACTTTAGGTAGATTTTTAATGAGGGAACGACATAATATGATGTAAAGCTCTCCAAACATAAATTCCCCGTTTCACTAAAACAACAAAAACAAAAAAAAATCTAATCAGAATGTACAAAAAGAAGTAACGTTTTGAAACCTATCATTTTTTGTGATGCTGCTCAGCACTGTTCCATCTTTGAACTCTGTGTTTCTGTTACAGCTGAACATTTTATTTTTCATACCACTCAGTTGTTCTTGTTTAATGTTATTGTTTTAGTTTAATTACTTTGCTATTTTGTAAACAAGTTCCAGTTTTATTGTTTATTCATACTGATGGTCTTACATGGAATAACCGGTGAAAAAAAAAGGATGCTGCAAGACATTGAATTCATTTACATATGCATATATACTTTTGTTGCATCCCCCAACATTGACAACAGGGATCTTACTTTTTACCACAAAAACCAAAGCACACAAATGAGTGTGTCTAGGCCTAAACGTCAAGTATGTGACTTGAGTTGCACATATCTTGTCTGGAATCTGGGAGTGAAACTGAACAGATGACACAGACCTCCTCTGTACTCCGTGTTGCTCCTCCAGTCACTGAGATCAATCTCCACTGTCCCCGCAATGACCAGCTCCAGCTCCCGCGCATCAAACACCGACACCAGCCTGGAGTCCACTACCTGAGCAGGAGCACAGCGGAGATAGTCGGTGCCGATCAATTTAGGATTAGGATCAATTTGTCACATTCCTGATCGAAGTTTAGCTGTGAATAATAACCCTTTTGAATTTTTTTTTTTAACAACTTTAATGTAATATAGTGAAATATATGCTTACTCTCACACAGATGACAAATAACTTCCAAATCCAAATCATGTGCACAGACTAACTTTACTTTTCCAGAAGAAAACAAACTACTTGATAAAGGTCACTCTTTTATCAATATTTAAAAGCTCAAATGGAGTCCCTAACCCTTTCAGAATATTTACTGAGTAACTATATTTCTGTGACCATCTGTAGGCATTTGAACTTGAAGTTTCATTTGTGAATCTTTTTTGATAATTTCAGTGTCATTCAGTTAGATCTCATTTTAGTTTATTCCTTTGTGCTTAGGATTGTTTTTTCTTATATTAGTTCCCTTTTGTCTTTGCTTGGTTTATTTTTTTCTTCCATTAGCCTGACAGTTGTCTCCCTTTTGCAGCTGTTATCCATCACCTCATTCGCCTCTGCCTGGCCTCTCCCTCAGCTGTTTAGATTCTCTGGTTCCTTTGTCACTCCCTCCACACCCTCAGTATTTAATCTCCCAGTTTTTAAGTTCTACTGACCTGATTTTAATACACAGTGATATTATCACTGTGTATTAGACACTGTGTAAGTTTACACACATCCATGATGTGTGTAAACTTAGACCAACCCTTGGACCAACCCTAGTTCCCCACAGAACCTTAATGTTGTAGTCCTCAGCAAAAATTCATCAAGTTGAAACTAAATACTTAAATATACTGTATTAAAATATACAACACCTTTAAATAGATATTTTGTTAATTGAAGAGAAAAAACAGTCCAACATTGTCAGAAAGACCAGTCAGAGAGAAAGAAACAAATCATAATCAGGGCTCTCCTCGATATGCCTAAAATAATTGTTATCTCAGTGTTTATAAATTTTTGGATTTAAAGACAAACAAAAAAAATGATCTTTTGCAATATTATGACATTTAGCAAATATAAAAAGTATCCTGACATCAAAACAGGAGAAGTTTAGTCTAGTTTAATGTCTTACAGTTAGGAAAACAATGTTATGGATTGTGTGTTTTTACAGTGTGTCCCTTTGGTTTAGAACTGTGGTGTTTTAGTGAGGACTCATGCTCACCTCATAGAAGCCTCTGACCAGCGCCTCCGTCTGCTGCACTACCCCCCTCTCCACTCTCCACTTCGCCATTCGCTCGATGTAATCCTTCTTGTTCTTCTCCGTCACTTGGAGGTGGGAGCCACCCGACTTCAGCTCCCGCTCTGTCACCTAGCAACACAGCCACAGTGTTTCCAAAGGCGAGTTTAGAAAACTGATTTAAACCAGATATAATACCAAAGTGGAAACAATATGTACCCCTCCAACAGATCCATCTCTTTTTAGGCATTTTTGCATTGAAGAACTCATTCTATCATGAGCGTGTTAGAATCAACAGCTGTACTCAACATAATAGCAGCGTATTTAAAATACGTTGCTACGGATGTGAAATGTTACATAACATTTCACATTCACATAAAAGCATTGAGAACACTGCACATTCTATAGCCAACTAAAGCATAAAAAAATAATAATATAAACAGTTACCATTACACAGAGAGTGAGGACACATGAATGTAATGGTTTTCAAACTTGTTTTAACTGAAAAGTGCTTAAAGTTTTAGATTTTGTGGGAATGACTGAACTGAGTTAGTTGTATAAGCACCATTTAAGAGACTACAAGCTCATTTCAATAAATGATTCAGTGTCACAAAGTTATGGTAGTATATGACAACTAATAGCTAATTATTGACCATGTAAAAAATTATTTTCCACCACAAATAGTGACTGATCTATTTAGAGATGTTGAGATGCTATTTCTTTGGAATATTTATAGACAGATAGCAAATTAGGGGGTTATTGTCTTTCCACTCAGCTCCTGTTACCATTACAGCCTGCAGCAGTGCCATTATTCTTGCAGACAGAGACATGTGGTGTTTATGTATTTTTTGTCCATCCTCTGCTTAAGGTAAAGGCTCAACCTCTAGAAGGCGTGTTTTTCCCATTGAAACAATCTACTTTGTTGATTCTTGTTTTTTATATTGTAAAAAGATGATTTTTTTAATTTACCATTTTATCACTACTAGTCAACATAAATGGGTTCCGTTAGTGTGCAGTTGGTCCTACCCCATGTTGTGAACTTTTCCATTATGTACTCTGTTCTTTGCTATTGTGGGTGGGACATGAGCAGCAGCAGCTGTGGTCAACTCTCTGCTGATATTTGCAGACACTCAGTGATGTAGAACCTCGAGGTTCTGGTTCTGATGGATTAAAAGAAATCCGGACATTTCATTTTGTCTTTTAGGAATTTATAGCTGGCCCAAAGATAATAAAGATAAAGGCTCAGATAAGTTGATTATTTTGACTATGCATATAATTACGGTCTGGCACTTTATTTTTTAAAATGTACAGCCTTTTGGATTTTGGTAATGCAGTCAAAAGATATAAACCAATAGCAGCCAATAGCCATGCATAAACTTTACTATTATTTTTTAATTCATAAGTTAATATTATGTAGTTCCACTGTTTCACTGTTGACGCAAAACAGCAGCAACGTCAGAAAACTGACGACATCTGCAGTGTGTCTCTCTTCTTTATTACAGTGCGTATTAAGAGCCGCTTGCAGGATTGCAGCGCTGTTAATTCACAATCATTCTACTGCAAATGCTACAGTATGTGTTCCTGCCGGTGCTCCTGATTAAACTCATAAATAAACTCCATACTGAGCAGGTCTCTGATAGAAGGCATGTCCATGGTCCACAGTTAAATACTAAATGTTGTTTGCCGTTTTCAGTGACATAAATCACGAGCCAATCAGTGAATGCGGTCAGCTGTTAATCAAATGGTTTCGGTGCCGCACCCTGCTCAGTGCTGCTAGTTCTACTCTTGAAGTAGGTACGAAAATCGGAGAACAGCTGGGCTGAGCCTCACCGGATTTGCTAAAGGAAAATTAATTGGGCAGCGGCGGACCGAGACCTTACTGGTTAGAGGTGGCCTAGTGGAAAAGTGTCTCAAGTGAGTACAACCTTTCCACGCACACCAAGTTCATCTAAATTCATTAAACTAAGAAAATTACTTGATTAGGATGTCTGATTACAGATGTATATCTTTAAGAAGATGGCTTACTTAATACATTTTAATTGATGCTGGCAAATGTGTTCTAACCTGGCCAAAAACTTCCTCGTTCACAGTGAAGGTGAGGTCCAAGATGTCGGTGATGTCATTGTCTTTCATCCACTGGAGAGACTGGTGAAACTCCTCATCCAGGTACTCCAGATCAGACAGGTCTGTAGGCCTGCAAGACACACACAGCTGAGTCTGACAGTCCACATTGGTGCACTGGTTTCAGGCAGGTTATCTGCATTACATACGGTACATGTTGTGGTCTTGGAAAGAAGGGAAGTTCAAATGAGGCACATTTTCAGCTTTCCACAGCTTTTTAAATAAATCCTTAAGCTCTAATACATCAGTGATTTAAAAAACTGACATGTATCATTTTGTCAAATTCCAAATCTACATGAGGGATTACTACATCTCCAAAAATGGGAATATTTTTATATGTGGTACATGTTGAATCAAAATGACACATGCATGTTGTACTGACAGTCTGAGCAGAGCCTTGTAGAAGGGTCTGGTGAAGAAGGCATCCAGCAGATACTGGTGGATCAGAGCCAGGCCCAGAATACGGCCACTGAAACGGAACCTGAACCAGACACACATGCATTAGATGAAATGAAAAAGTTTTTGTATCCAGATAATTGTAATTTGATAGTATAAAGAAGGGAAGCTACAGAGTAAAAGACCAACATCACATCTGACTGGTCATGTATGTGTTGTATATTCTAGAGGACCATCATTCAATGTTTACCTTCAAATGTTTACACATTTTGTTGTGTTACAACCACAAAGTTGTAATGGATTTTATCGCAATTTTATGTGAGAGACCAACATACAGTAGTGCAGTTCGGAGTGGAAGGTTAATGATACTGCTTTGTTTCGCATGAACCAAAATATAAATAAGAAAATATTTGCAAAAACCAATAAAGTATATCTGTTTGAACATTAAATATCTTGTTGTCTTTGAAGTGAATTCAATAGAATATACGTTGAAAAGTATTTGCAAATCATCATATTCTGTTTTTACTTTTACACAATGTTCCAACTTCATAGGAATAGGTTTTGTACCAAGACAGGACACAGCATTAACACAAGGAGTACAGTTTGGGGTTTATGAATGCTTGTGTAATTTATTCATAATGTTCAAAAACCATTTAAGACTTTTTTTCTACTTCATAATTATGTACTACTTTGTTTTGTCACATTAAAACCTTGAATGCTTTTGCAAAGTCGATTATTGGTGTTAGTCGCAGTTAGTGAAGGTTTTTAGTTACCTAAATCCCAATTTGTTAAAGCTCTACTTACCATTCCAGATGGTTCTCAACAAAAGCTGACATGGGGCTGATCTGAACGGTGTATGTGTCATTGGCTGAGTATTCAAACAGACCATAGTATGGATTAAAGAGCTCCTGGGAGAGCAGGAAGAAGAATTCCCTGGATGGGCCGCTGTAATCTAATCTAAAGATGACAAGATAAAGGCGGTCCTCATATTCAGTTCAGAAACATACACAGAGCTGTATGGAGTGGCGAAGTAACGCATACCCCTCTTCCCCTAAAAAGGTGACGTAGAGTTTGTTCCTCTGCAGCTCTTTGCGTGAATACGCCATTACTTGGTTGAAGGTTCCCTCCAGCAGATGTTCTCTTCGTATCAGCAGTCTGTGAGAACACACCAAACACAACACTTCCTTTGATCCCATTGCATTTCAGCTTCCGTTTGAGGTCACAACAAGGTGATGAGTGCTTGTTCTTACTTGATCTTGCCCGGTCCCTGGCCGTAGCCTTTAGCCTCTAGTTTGCGGTAAAAGTTTCGCAGCTTGGCTTCAAAATCTCTGCGATAAGGAGCTGGGGCCCTGGCTCTCTGCAGACCTTCAGGTGCACACATAAAACAAAACCTCTCTTAAAGAATAACTTAGGATTTTCAGGCTTTGATGTACATACTACATTCCTCATAACAACACCTCCATGCTGTTCGGGGCTATTTCAGCTCAGCCAGTAATTCTCTGTATTTAGTTTACAGACCTGATGATACCTGATGTAGACATGACTATGATCACTGTGTCTTATTGATACCAACCTGAAGAAATTATTTCACAGAAGCTCTGAATAACCAAACTCCATCGCCCATCAGATATCTGATTGGTCCATATGTTCCTAACAGCTTTTTGCTCTCATACTGCAGGTTTACTGCTGGTTCCCAGAGCTTCTAAAAGTAGAATGGGAGGCAGATCCTTCAGTTATCAGGCTCCTCTCTTGTGGAATCAGATCCCAGTTTGAGGCTGCAAGCTCAACAATGAGCACGTTCATCCCTTTACTGGCAGAGGGCAGGGAAACAGCATCCGCAAGCCGCTAAGATAGACCATGTTCTACCAGAACTGGGCCTAACCGGTTCTACTAGGAGAACACAACTCAAATGAAAGATAAC
The DNA here is from genome assembly GCA_903067065.1 of Brachyrhaphis terrabensis. Taxonomy (NCBI): domain Eukaryota; kingdom Metazoa; phylum Chordata; class Actinopteri; order Cyprinodontiformes; family Poeciliidae; genus Brachyrhaphis; species Brachyrhaphis terrabensis. The sequence continues at coordinate 19,367 of CAEGAG010299524.1, read as the reverse complement.
ACTTTAGGATCTCTTGGATGCACAGACTGTCTAACAGTCAGCATTGTGAATCTGTATTTTCAGTCATTTGTCTTTCAGGTCCCAGATGAAGCTTTTACCTCTTATTAGCCTACTGATTAGTGGTTTGCTAATGGTCCACATCTGTTCAGTCCTAATCCTTTGAGTTCATTTTTGCATTTCCAATGAGTAAATACTCTTAATTCCAACATGAGTGCTTTAGAAATAAAATAATACTACTAGTCCATGAGGTGGCAGTGCAAATATTTCAGGATTTGTTTGTCTCTTCCGCTGAATCAGTAATTTTATGTTGTGAGGCTGTCACTTTAAAATCAGACAGAAAAATATCTTTGCTGTCTTCTGTTGATCTGTGTTGAAAACTATTTGGACAAAGTCACTAAAACATAAATAAATGTGTTTGGTGGTTGAATCCCAACTATTTACAGATACTTATTTTATCAAAACTCAAGTGGGCATATACATTTTGCGCACATTTGTTAATCCATCCAGGAACTTCAAACATTTTTGTCCCCAAATCTAAACCGCCGTGATGCATTTTCTGTCTGACTTCTCTGTGCCTCTGAATAAAACAATTATTCAATATTGTGCAGTAGACCTGTTGCAGAGTCAGGACTGTCCACCCAGTCTCGATCAGTAAAACTCATTTCGGTTTTCCCTTTCAAGAAAAGGGGGGAAAAAAAAAAATAAATCTTCAACATTGGGTTCAAAGAGTCAGTTTAGCATGAAAGACTTTTTCCCTGCCAATTGGCTCAGTAGTTTGACATCAAAGCCTACATTCATCTTGACCTGGTGTGTGCTGACAGTTTTTCCACTTTATGTTTTTCCAAAGACAATAGAACAGCAAAGAAAGAAGAGCAATTATAAAATAAAGTTTGATGCTGTGACCCAATTTCCTTTTTTAGAATCTCCCATCAGAATATACACATGTGCGCACACGCCCACGAATGCTGTGGCCTCCAGTAGATGTGCCAGAGTGCATTAAGAAAGCCCTGCTGTCAGAATGACACATGAACAGATAAAAAAACCAACCAGGAGAGCTCTGTGGTGAGGAAGCGGGCGAACAGCGAGGGGAGAAGCTGAACCCAGGATGGACGGGGTGAGGCGGAATGTAAGACATGATTTCCTCTTCATATAAACTGTAAAGACAGAAGCAGAAGCAGATACATTATTACAAAAAGTCAGAACATAATGTTGCGTGGACATGGGTCAAGTTGATAAAAGGTAGCAGTCCAGATTTATTATCACATCATGTCTGATGCAGGTTTTGCTCTGAAATTGTGATTGGCCTTAATAAAACCAGGAACAAGTCTGCCTTTGGGTGTTTTGAGTTATTTATGAATTCATAAAGTGCAGATTCTAAGCTTTCTAATGATGTCAAACACATAGAAATAAAAAAAGTTCTAAGATCCAACTTGGGAGTCAAGTTGTGCTTGACCTCTTAGTTCCAGAGAAACACTTCTGAATAGCAAAATACTTTGGGAAAAGTTTGAGCTCCTGATTCTGTGAGAGCACTTTAACCTCCTCCTGTCCTAACCTGAATGTGCAGCAGTTCACAAAGGGTGATAAAAACATGGCTGAGCAAGACCAATATGAGAAGCTCATTTAGAAATGAGGGCAGGTTTAAAAACCTCTAATGCAGCACTGGACGAACATTGTGGTTCAATTCTGTAAACAGATGATGACTTGTACCAGCTCTGCAAATGTGACCTTCATGAAGTTTTACCTCAGCAGGATTACAAGGTCTGCATCACATGACAGCTTCTCCACACCCTGAGTACCTTCTGTCCGGATGTAGTGCACCTTTTCTCTACATCAAAAAGATACAATAATAAAAAAAAACATTATTTATACAATACAGTAGTTCAATTTCATTTATAAAATAGATATTAACTAACATATATTTGGGATAGTTCTTCTGCTTAACTACAAAAGAAGGATGCAGTTACCATCCTTCATTGGCGCTATTGACATACCAACATGGGATTTTAGGATAGGGTGGTCTTAACAACAGAACATCAAATCTGCGTGTTAAGGGATTTGCCCAACTGCACATATTGTAACAAAAATCTGTGTAAAAAGATGATGTTGGAGTTAAAAGATTTTTCTTCACTTCTAGCAACCAAATTTAAACAAATGTAAAATACTTGGATTTCATACTAGAGAAACAACTCACATTTTTCTGGTCATACTTTGCAGATGTACCGCAGTTCCCTTTTTGTCTATGCTTACCTTAATGCGTGGTTTCTGCTTAGACTGGGCTGGCGCTCTTGCAGCATGTCAAATATGTTTGGCTGTCGCAGGAATGCCACTATCTTGTCATTGTAAGCTATAACAGATACACACAGCACTTACAAACTGCTAACTGATATACATTGCAGTTAAAAATATTTACTCCCTGATTTCATATTTCCTCTGTTTTCAAACCTAATTGCTGCCATCAAATGTTTGCAACAGCCAGCAACGAGTCATTCATATCAGTCTGGATAAATTTTGGCTTACTCTTGATTATACAATTGCTAGAACTCACATATTGGAGGATTTACCAGACAAACTTCAGGCCACACCATCTCAGTCAAAATGAAATCCAAACTTTCACAAGGTCTATCTAATATCTGTATTTTTGAGCCATTCAGGGAATTTGGACTGTAGTTGTTAGAATTTGAGTTTTTTTTGTGTGTTTATTTAGGTTTCCATGTTCTGTGGAGTCTCTGTGTTGTCCCGGCTACCCCTTGATTAGTTACACATGTCTCTGGTTTCCCCTGATCGTCTCCCTGTCTATTTAAACCAGGGGTGGGAAACTCCAGGCCTCGAGGGCCAGTGTCCTGCAACTTTTAGATGTATCGCTACTTCAACACACCTGAGTCAAATAATAAGGTCATTAGCAAGACTCTGGAGAACTTGACTGCACTTAGGAGGTGATTTAGCTATTGGATTCAAGTGTGTAGGTTGTTTTTGTTTAGATTCTTTAATCCACTCTATGCAGTCAAATAGGTTATTTTAAGAGATTTCTTGATAATACACTTAAGTCAGTAATCAGGACAGCAGTGAAATTGAAGCAAATATGGTTGATCACATTCAATGCATAAACTAGCAAGTTGGAATGATTCTATTATTTGCAAAGAACTATGTCTTTAAATACATAAAATTATAATTTCAAAACCATGACATGTTTCAGATTACCTTCTGAAATCTGAAACATTTAAGGGTGGGAAAAAGCTAATCCAGAAGAATTTCTACAAAATATGATACAGTACTGCATGTACAGTGGGGGAAACGGATTTAGTCAGCCACTGATTGTGCAAGTTCTCCTATTTAGAAATTTGAGAGAGGCCTGTAATTTTCATCATAGGTACGCTTCAACTATGAGAGGCAAAAATTCAGGAATTACACTGTAGGATTTTTAAAGAATTTATTTGTAAATTATTGTGGAAAATAAGCATTTGGTCATCCACAAATAAGCAAGACTTCTGGCTCTCACAGACCTCTTATCTTCTCCACTCATTACCTGTGTCAATTGCAGCTGCTTGACCTTGTTGTCAGTTTGCTAAAACTGGATAAAACTGGTTAAATACTTTTCCCCCCACTGTATTGTATTCTGTGGTTCCATGGCAAGGAAAAGATGCTATGTCAGCACTTACAGAGAGCAGTCAGCTGCTTTGGGTCAGTTTGATGGTGACTGCGTATGGCTGCTACTAGGCTGTTACCGGGCCGACCCATCAGAGACGACCCTCGACTCCTGGACACTTCAGAGGCCTGAGTACAAACCAAGACGGGAGACACTGTTCACTGATTGGTGGCAGCTGGAGAGTCACTTCAACAGCCTCATAGTCTCATTTTTCTTATACTTGTTGAACCAAAAATTGTTTTAGAAATTGAACACATCTTAGTTCTAGCTACATCTGATTCAACTTTCTGTAAATTCAAAACATAGCCTACAAACTAAAAAAAAACAACAACAACAGGGTATTTACAAGAAGTGAGAAAAGGGTAACACTTTATTTGACGGGTTGTGAATAAGACTGTCATGACACCGTCATAAACATGACCTAACACCTGTCATGAACATGAGTAAGTCTTCATGAATATTTATGACTGTTGTCATAAAGTGTCATTTGGTAAATCATGACACTTAATGCAAAGTTGACATTATTCAAAATGTCTTTATTATGACAACTTGACATTAACCAAGAAATCATGATCTGACATAAATTTGTTCTAAAAGTATTACTGATTAAACTTTAGCTTTAATAACATAAAGCCACATAATTTTTAAAGTTTAATCAGTAATACTTTTATAACAAGCTTATATCAGATCATAATTTCTTGGTTAATGTCAAGTTGTCATAACGAAGACATTTTTGTCTAGGTTAATGACAAATAAAGTGTTACCGAGAAAAGTGTGCAAACACGGATGTGCAAAGAACAGCAGAGTCATATAGACTTATTGAGATTGTTTGAGTGCTGGTTATATAGTCTGACAGCTAGCACAGAGATGGACTTCCTAATGAACTTATCTAACCTGATCCTTCTTCTTAGCTGTAGATAAGCTGCTCCTCCAATGTACTACACCCAGCTGGGAGAGGCTCCTTCTGCTTCAAATGCTCTAGTATTATCAAAGTCCTTAAGAAATGATTATGATGCAGTCATCTAACCCCAATATGGGGTCATGTGGCCTGTCACCACAAGATATCTTTTTGCTGAACCATCTGAAGGACACGAGAGCAGCAAGGCATGTGGAGTCTGTCTCCAGGTGACCATTACAGATTGGCTGCTTGTGTAAACCTAATTTACTGAAGTAAACTCATATCTTGCACTTTTCATTAGTTTACGCAGACAGAGGAGGAGCTACAGTTCCTCTTTGGATAACACTGTTTCTCCTGCGGAAGGTGCTGAGATACACAGACAGATAGACGTGTGTTGGCTGTGTACCTCTCCAGCGCTGTAACTACGGAGTCTCTGCAGGTGCTGTCTGTGGGCCAGGTGGCCTGGCAGTCGACCATTCTGCAGTGGGATCCGAGGGTCAATGAAGGTTGTGGCTCGGCTGTTGTGATCCACAAAGAAAGACTAGAGAAATAAAAGGCAGAAATCTTTCAAGTGAAACTGTTCCTAGATGATTCGCGAGGTTACAAACAAAGCAAAGCTGGACCAGACTAGTTCTGATTGGGATATGACACTTTAAAACAAAGTTGATTGCATTGCTTTATGTTATTGACTAGAGTAATATATTTCAGGCCACCGAAAAGCTGCAGATGTATAATAGTCAATACACATTTTGAAGTCACAACTCTATTTTTAGCAGCTGGTTTAGCTTCACTAAGACGATCTAAATTAATGGATGCACATCATATATGCATAATTCATTCAGGTTATAGTTCATGAAAATAATAAAAATTTCTACAGTTTAAAAACATGAAGATGAATCTCTATCCATCCATCCATTTTCTTTTGCTTATCCATGTTCGGGTCTCAGAGGTAGAGGCCTCAGTAGGAAGTCGGAGACTCTCCTCAGCCACTTGGGCCAGCTCCTCCTCCTGGACGCAGAGTCATTGTTATGCTTTTGGGATTGAGGAGGTCTTTTAAGTATTCTGCCCACCCACCCATGACACCCTGAATCAAGGTCAGCAGTTTCTGCTGCTTCCACCTTGCGGCCACAGCTCTGAGAAGCTGCCTCAATAATGAAGGCACAGAATATAGAGATACACAACCATGCACACACGCACACTCTGTGGGAGGAAGCCGGTGTACACAGACAGAACATGCAAAAGCTATGCAGAAAGACTCAGGCTGGGATTCAAACCTTCTTGCTGCAAGGCAACAGTCCCACCAACTGTACCACCACTGTACAACTCATCGAACATACTTTTTGTAGTCCATTAATAATTTAACAAAGGAGGCAATTGCTGTTTCCCATAGTGTAAGGAAAGCTTTTTCCCTTAATAAATGAAATCAATACAAAACAGTGCTTTACATTTGGGCTATGTTTGTTGGATGTTGAAACGTACTTCATGATCTCAAACATTAAAGTATGACAGTAAGGCAAAAATCTGAAATATGAGAGGGGGTAGTCTACCTTTCCTTGTGGGTCAGTCTTGATTTCCCAGCCTCTTGGCAGCTCCAGCTGTGTGTCTGCAAACTTGTTAAGAAAGACCACCAAGTCCCTGTTATGCTGATAGCGCTCAAAGTTTCTGGCATCACGGCGCACCTTCAGGATCATGTGCTTCACACAGCTGCTGCTGGTGAACATACGGTAAGCTGCCTGTAGAGGAAACCAGTAAGACGTACTAAGAAAGTGACTGTAAGGAAAGTTATATGTTTCCTGTTCTATAATTAGTTGTGTGATCACTACCTTTGCTGGATAATTTTTTGCTTTGTAAAATCAGATGTAGATATGCAAAAAAACAATTGTGGTCACTGATAACTAGTTATTAGTTAGTTATTGTAACCCTAATGCACTTATCATAAACATTAGATCTGCTAACACACTATTGACCTTTTTGCATGTGACGTCATGCTCTTTGGAGCGCGACCCATTCTGCCATGACATACATAAAAACAACCAACATGCGCTCATATGAGGCTTGTCTAAAACAGACAGTTGGTCTTTTATTTAGCTGATTTCACTATAAAAATTGTCATAGTGTGCTGTGCGGTTAGCTGCACAAACAGACAATAATGAAAACCAAATTTGTCATTTTAATGAGGAAAGATACTGCGATGATGGATAGCAGTCTTCAATCATAAAGACTGGTAGCCCTCAGTGTGACTCCATATACGCAGTGAACACTTTTCATAAGCTTGCCATTTCCAACTTTTGTGAATACCACCATCAATGACCCCAACTAGGTGTGCTGCTTCCACAGACAAATTAGTTCCACTTGGCTTCTACTTGTTAACAAAAACAACTAGAGAAAATTATCTCAGTCCCTCCATTCCTCACTTAAGAAGTCATGGTGCCTTGCGGGATTGAGTGAAGTCATTGCATAGGGTCAATACTAACGTACTATTTGGCAGAAGATAATGCGAAAGCACTATATTCACCACAGCAATGCATTCTGGGTACAAAATTAATATAATTAGCTGCACTAAATCATGGCTGGAGCAAGTGAGGCTTTCAAAACAATTCATGTGAATTTTTGGTGTATTTGTTTAATTAACAACCCTACTTCACGAACAAACAATGTTAATTGTTTATGATGTAGGATTGTTAATTGTTACATGAACAAACAATTAAACAATGTTAATTGTTTGTTCATGTAACTGCATAACTCATTTGTTTCTTGCATACTTGCCACTTACTCATTAAGATTTATAAAAAAAAAAACACGAGGAGAGGAAACAGACTTGCTGCATAAATAGACATAAAAAATAGCATGAATATAAACGTCTACTTAAGGAGTTCTAAACAGAGGATAACCAAAACACAGATATCAAACTTTATTCAACTGAATGTTTCAAATAGCCAGGTACACCACAATTAGAAACCTATACTAATCTGGTCTTAATGATTATCTTCTGCTTGTGGAGCAAAATTATCTCAAGACTAAACTTAAAGAAAACTAATCCAAAGACAAAAAAGTGTAAAGTTACTGATGGAAAGTTCAGCTTTAGCTATTCCTAAGGTGCTTTGGCTTTTGTTTTGTTAAGTTTTCTTCAAACATGATGTTGTGAGTTATGGCTGAACATCTCTGTTGATGAGTTCAAAGATGGTGTTCATTTCATTTCCACAAAAAGCTGTGTGCATGTGTGTTCTTGTAAGAAGCACTCACATAGTTGCTGTGCAACACAGTGAAAAATTCAGGGTGTGAGATGAACTTGACAGCTGGTGACTGAAGGAGATATGTGATCTTCTGATGATTGACCGGGGAGGAAGGGGCTGCAAACAAAAAGAGAACTATTATTCTTTAGTAATGATCAAGAATGATGGCTGCACTGTGTTTAGTACATGTTTCTGGTAAGCAATAGGCAAACCAAAATAATCCTAACCCCAAAAGGTCTGCTGATTTAGAAGCCAAAATTGACAGTTGTTATAATTCTTCAAGACAACTTTCCTTTAGTGACACTTTACTTCTGCTGTGCTAGAACTCAGCAGCAAACATTGAACACAATTAATTTTAAGTTAATAAAAGCACTAAATGTTGCTTTGGTTTCAACTTCCAATAGGCCAAGTGATCTTCCTGTCTATCATTAATTCTGAATGAGTTAGCTTTGGTGATTCAAACTTTACATTTCAAAGGGTTTCATCAAGCAGTTAAACTGCTGGTGAAACAGGTTTGTGAAAGAGGCACCTGTCTGAGCAGGCTCCGATTCACCGTCTGAACTCCGACTCCCACTATCCTCCTCTGTGGCCATGGTCCTCTGGATGCTCTGGTATCTATAAGAGAATCATAGCTTCATGTCAGAAGCAGAAAGAATTTTCCATGCTTGTAAATATAAGATACTATTTTCTCTCAAGGCTAAAAGTAAAATATTATAAAATTTGGAAAGTAGGCCTCTACTCTGATTATGGTGAACGGCTAAGTCCTCTATGGTAGAAAGTGGAGATTTCAATGAGGCAGTAACAAAGCTTAAAACTTAAAAAATGCTTTTGGAGCAGACTGTATTTATTTACCAGTTGTTCAAAGGACATAAAAACTCCTTCACTATAAAGGTCCTGTATTTTATTTAGCCATATTCTAAACCCTCTGTCTGCTCTTCCTGGTTTGAATCTATTATTTCCCCAAATAGGTGACAGACATGACATCTTGGACACCTCATCTAAGACCATATGGGAATGGTACCAAACTAATATTGTGTTTTTGAGAAAAAACACCATATTATAATAATAAAAACACAAGCAATTTATTTGAAGTTTTTTTTTCAAAGAATGCTTTAAAAACATAATACAAAAAAAAACAAAAATTCACAATGAAACAGTAAAGTTTGTGAAAATTTCTCTCAGGCCTAAAAACCTTTTTTTCTTACTACAGTTTAGGACGTCATCTGTTAACACACATATAATTTAAGCAGGACAGAGCATGAATTTTTCCCAGTGTACCTCCGGTTAAGCTGCTCCATTTGCTGTGTAGAACCTGAGCGAGGGATGCCATGGTTGCACTTGGCACCATGGCTTGGTCTCTGCCAAGTTGTGGTCCTGTTGACATGATCGACATAGAAGACCCTGCCATGGCTGTCAACACGAGCTTCCCAGTCTGAGGCAACAGAGAAGGCAGAGAAAGCAGACAACCTCATTTAAATCCAGTTGTTGGTTCTGGATCCCTTTCCACTAAGCTGGACTGGAACACTGCTGTTCCTAAACATCACAAACTTTGAAGACAACCAACCAGACAAGCTTTGGTTCAATATCACAACTTGACTACTCTGGATTGCCAAATGCAGCTGAAATCTCAAGCTTAAGTTAGAGTTTTCAAAGATTTATTTAATTATTTATTTGTTTACATTAAGTCTATAAGATATCATTGTAAATTCAGAAACAATTTGGTTTCTGGTCTTTCTCCCTTTAAACTTCCAACTTCTGTTAAAATAAAGGCTTAAATAGTCTATTTGTCTGATAGACATTTAATTCAAATGGTTGAAGGCTCGCCCCACTGAAACTAACACTGGAGAAAATCTCTTACAAAGACTGGACCTAAGTGGAAGTGGAAGCCATAACATAAATCTACATGTTTACAGCAATAAGCTGAGTTATTCAGGTGAGGTGACACAAAGCCACCTCACCACTTAGATGGACTTGAATGACAAATGTCCTTTTGCATTACATTTTGCTTTTTTGGTCACATTCAATTCAGGGTCCAGACATTTGCAACCTCCTTAATTAGACCAGTACATTTTCCAAGCAATGAGCAGAATGAAGCTGTTTGCAATGTTGTAGGAGAATGTATGATCAGAAGGATAAAGAGTGAAACACAGGGGAAATGGAGGGGCATAAACACACAGGCAGCAGGCACATTTTCCAGCATACCAGGAATTTAGAATAAGACTCCAGAGTAAGAGTGGGAGCTCTGGGTTCTTACTTGGAGGTAAGGCTGGGTCAGTGGCAGCAGGAAAATGGTTTGGGTCATGGCTGGGTCGCAGTACTGGAAGATGGCCAACAGGAGGGGAGAGATCTGAGCCTACAGGACATCAGAGAGACATATGATTGGGGATTACTATTAATAAACTAGTTATTTAAAATATTATATATTTTCTTGTTCAATGCTGTTAATGAAATGTGGGAGAAGTTTATTACAATTATGTAAATATATCCATTTTTGGTCTGCATATTCAATCCTGCTCTCAAACACCTGAAGAAAATACGTTTTGAAACTGTGAAATGATCCAAAGCTGTAACAAACTGCCCTTCATAATACCTCTGAAATGCATTTGCTACATGGATCGGGTCTGTATTTTGGAAGTCATGAAGATCTTAACTCAAGAAACTCCTTCCTCCATTATCACTGAATATGGTGACAAAATAGCCACTGAAACTATTAGCTTTTCCAAGAGCCTCTATAATATTATTTCTAGCAGGATATGTGATCTGGGGTATAAATGGGATGAGAGTACTCGGACTGGTGGAAAATGGGACAATTAAACAAGCTGATGGATGTAATTCATACAATCTGATGATCATAGCACTCAAGAAGCCTTCCAATAATGATGAGAAGATGCATGATCATAAGCAGAAACATAGCAGTTTTCCTGCAGAACGAGAGCTCTTAAGCCACAAACTTAGAGGTACAGTTGGGTTAACAGCCCCACTTTTAACCCACACAAAAAACTGAACAGTTAGTGTTGCTAAGAGAGCCCTTTGCTCCCCTCGACTGCAGGTTTACTAGTGAAGAAGTTCCAAAAGTAGAATGTGAACAGATCCTTTATCAGGTTCCTCTCCAGTGGAATCAGTTCCCAGTCTTAGTATGTGAGGCAGACATATTGAATTCTTTTAATACTTTTGATAAAGCTAATAGTTAGACTGGCTTATGCTATCCTGAACAATCTCTGCAGTGATTTACGATTCTGGAGGATATAATAACCACTCTACTTTTCCTCACTCTGCAACATGCTCCTACTACTCTCCAGTGTTGTTAATATTTCAACTTTCTGCAGAGGATACAATTGAAAACTACACAGTAAAAAAAACCAATAAAATAAAATGCATGCTAAAAATTGTAAAATACCAACAATTACAGACTGTAAAAATATTATATTACCATGGAAGACTCAATGAATCACCATTACTTAAGAAACAAATTGGAAATAATTTTTACAGTTATGGAATGTAGAAAACAGAGAAACTTATTGTACAAATATTAAAAATTGCAAAATCCATAGAAAAATGCCTTTAATATTGTCAGCAGCCGAAGTCAACAAAATGTATAAATTTACAAAATTTCCTGATCTACAGTGTAAAACTGTAAACCACACTACAAAAATATTTTTTTCTGGAGAACAGAAAGTATGAGATTTTGGTTTGATACGATTTTTCTTTTGTTGCTGCTGTTCACTACAATCTGTAGGGAAACAGCCACTATGAAATCTCTCACTTGTTCCCTCCTTTGTTTTATTCCAATTCAGATTCAGACAGCTTCATCAACTCCAAAGGGCAATTCATTTACAACCCAGCAGTTCATACATTCACCTGTAACATACATCAACTGACCAAGATCGTTCATCAGTTGAAACAAAACACAATATAAACACAAAATGTGCAAATGCAAAACGGAATTTTTTTTATTGCCTTTTATATTAGACAATGGACAAGTTAATTTTAACACGACATCTTCATCTACCATAGGGGATGGATCCTGACATAATTAGCAATAACAATATAAAACAAATAAATAAATGGGTTGATAAAGCAATGTGTCAAATATCGCATCAGAAAACCTTTCCCAACTTATTCGATTATACAGTCTGGGTGTCTAATCATATAAATTACACTGTTTTGCTTTCAGCAAAATTTATTTAACATTATCACCATTATTTAATTTTCCATTTTATTTCCAATCTTATTGTTTTATCAGTTTCCTTTATTTTCTTATTTATTCTTTATCAAAGTTTTTGCATATTGTTTATTTGAAATTATTTTTACGGTTATGGAATATAGAAAACAGAGAAATTTATTGTAAAAATCTTAAAAATTGCAATTTGCAAAATTGCATTTACGGGCGACTGTGGCTGTATGGTAGAGTGGTCGTCTTGCGATCGGAAGGTTGTAGGTTCGATTCCAGCTTCCTCCTGCTACATGTCGATGTGCCTCTGGGCAAGGCACTTAACCCCAAATTACCTACCGATATGTGTATAAAAGTGTGTGTGAATGGGTGAATGTGACTCTAGCGTAAAGTGCTTTGAGTGGTCAAAATGACTGGAAAAGCTCTATATAAGTTCAGACCATTTATTTAAAAATTATTATTTTATTAACTCACAATTCATTTCATTTATTAATGTATTCTATTTTTTAGACTATTTATGTCCAGGTTTGCTCTTTATTAGCAGATTTTTTTTCCATTTTGCAAACACACAAATGTCAATTTCTGCAGAGTAAGCACACAGTTTGAATATTTTCAACTTATATAATTTTCTATGATCTGCATGAGGGAAATATGCAGATTGCAAGATATGAAAACCTTTAAATGTTATGGTGGTAAAATTTTTATTACAGGCTGATATTGTATTACTTAATCTAAAGCTAATGAACTTTTACAGGATGAACCAAAAAGCTGAAAGTCGTTGTCATGGAGATGTTTAGCGGTATAATTTCCAGAGAGTGATGCTGCACTCTGGGCTCTGAATAAAGCAGAGAAAGGTGACAGGAAGCTCATGTTTAGTCTCACCGATGCAGTTCTTGTCACTAGGTCCGGCCTCTGCTGGCTCTCCCTGCTCCGCTCTTCTAGCCTCGTTCCATCTTCCAGTCCTCCTCTCTCCCCCGTCTCCACCCGGATTGTGACAATTATTCTGGACTGGGTTGGGAGCAGACTCAAAGGCGCTCTCCTCATCTTCCTCTTCATCCTGGGAGGAGAAGACAGTGCTGCCGGAGAGCCGGTTGCTGTCCACTGATGACAGGCGGTTGTGGCTGCAAAAGCGCCCCCCCCCCTCGTAACCTGAGTTGCTGTAGCAGGAGGTGCTGTAGCAGGAGGTGCTGTAGCAGGAGGTGCTGTAGCAGGACGTGTCACAAAACTCACACTCGTTCTCGCCCGGAGGTCTATGGGTCCTGCTACACATCCTGGGCCCTCCTTCAAGGTTAGAATCCCCCTCTTCACTATCTAAGCAGGATGGAGAGATCCTTCTTGTTACTGCATGTCCTCCTCGTCCTCCTTCACCTTCCAGCAGCTGGTTCAGCTCAGACAGGCGCTCAATGGAAAGGCTACGGGGCAGAGAGCGCAGGCAGAATGAGCCTGGACACTCCGGGACCTACAAGAACAGAAACAGGCCCTGAAGTGATTTCACAGTGTTAAAAAAAACACTGTGAAAATGGGTGTACTGCTTGAACAATTATCAAGTTACTTACCCTATATGTAAGCAACATGCTCCCGGTGAAGGGAGACACTTTTTTTTCTGTACTCTCTACCTCCCTTGTCTGCTCTGCTTTTGCTCTGTGTCCTGTGCTTTCTTTCTTTTGGAGCCTCTCTTTGCATACCTTCAAAATTGCAAATTATGGATCTGGACAGCTGATCTCTCAATGCAATTGATCTAATTTTCTCGACAAGAAGAGTGGGCAAAGGAGAGCCCTGTTGCCCCAATGTGACACATGCTGTTGGATACATTATGGATTCCTGAGGGAAGTGGAAGACCATCTGTCTATATTGTCAGCCAAGGATGTTGGAGATGGCTATATAATTGGATTTCTGCTTTTTGGATTTTATAGTTAACTAGCATATCGAAAAATTACATGTTGGCAACTATTGGGATCATTGATAAATTGCCAGGCTACGAGGGAATGTTCCATGATGTGAACACTCAGACTCAGAAACTGTCAGCAGAATTGCAAACTGGAAGCGATTCTTGCTGAGAGTCGCAGACCAGTTGTGGTACCTGAAACTTGCTGGCAAGAAGGAACACACCTTAGTGAAGTTACAAGCTTGGCTCAGCTGGACTGACTACAAATTTGGCTGTTTGGGAGTCACCACTGAGATGTATCAGTGAAACTTTAAGGCAGATGGAAAATTAACATAGCCAGTCTGACCCAAAACGATTGTTATCTGGACTGGCTCCCTCTATGTAAGCCTTGGATGGATGGCTATCTCAAATTCTGCATGATGTTATATAAACAAGATGCTCTGCTCCCATTACCGTTCTGTTTCCCATGACATCTATGGACCTGAATCAGAGCTCTACTGAGGCTGTTGATAAACACTCTATCACCTATCAAGAACCATGACTGAGGAGGTGGACGGGGACGGGGGGAGTTACTTTCAAATGCATACATGCACACACATGAATAGCTATAAACATCCCCCTATCCTCAACTAGGACCTCCTATCCTTTGCCCCTCCCAGTATGGCAACCTAGGCTGATGCAATGCCCCACGTGACAGCATCGTTCACTTGGGCGGCCCCTCCCTCCCATCTCCTACTCCACCCTCTCAACATAACACATTCTGTTCTTATGCTCAGCCTGGGCCCAGCACTGAAGTCCAATAGGGGACTTTGCGTGTTGCTTTCCTGAGCTCTCCTGTAAATATAACTTCATCCAATTTCACCTGAGATGGGGACTGTCTTGTGTCCTCCTCTTCTTCCTCCTCTTCCTCCTCTTTGGAGCTCTTCAAGGTTGGGGATGTAGCGTTGGAGTCCACAGTGGTGTTGGTGACCTCCCCCTCCTCTTCCTGGCTGGGAGGTCTGGCTGATGGGAGGCTGTGCAGGAGGTGGTGAATCCGGATGTAGTGGGATCTTGGCGTCTCTGGCTCCCCGCACGCCGAGGCGATCACCGTCTCCAGCTCTGACACGGGCAGGGAGCAGGGCCGAGCTTTACGCCGTGACGGAGCTTGGAAGTTGCAGTTGGAGAACAGAGACTGGCAGGAGCAAGGTTCACAGCTGCTTTCTCCTTTCTCATTGGGCTCCTGTGAGGCTCCTGGGGCAGAGTCTACGCATTCTTCCTGTGTTGGGGCTGCCTCCCCAGATGGAGCCAATACAGCAGCACCAGTGGCCCCTCCATTTGTCTCTGCCTCTGTAGGGCAGTCTGAGTCTGACTTAGGGTGGGCTGCACCCTCAGCCTCTTTGCTCTCCTCTCCAGTTTCCCCTCCCTGCTCCTCTTCTCCATTGCCCTCCTGCCGTTCAGGTGAGGCCCCATCCCCTGGCTCTCCCTCTGGCTGTAAAGCCGAGGTCTCGTCCTTAACTGTGCTCTGCTCCTCCACTCTTCCTGGTTCCACCTCTGCAGCCCCGCTGCCTTCTTGCCGATCAGTAAGAGGGACGTCCTGGCTCTGTGCTGCTGGCGTTGAGGTGTCGGTGTCCAGAGGAGGATCCAGAGGGAGATCCGGCATATTGAGGCTCACACTCAGTGTGTCGTCATCTGGTGCATCAGCTGCATGGTTCCCTTCAGCAGGAGTTTCCACCTCATTGCAAGCTGGCTCCATGACCAGAGAAACCTCCTCATCATCTGCAGGCAGAATCAACAGTTCATAAAATGTACATTTAGACGTTGATGAATCAGAGCTGCATCGATAGTCAAAAGTTTGCATATCATCATCATACAGTGTAATACTTTGAGGTATTCAGAGACACATGATCTCTTTTATAAGTGGCATAGTTGTACAGAAACATCTTTTGTGATGGTGACAGTATAACTGATTGAATTGGTGATTTATTTCCAATCAACATGCGATTGAAATTGCAGTTTTAAAATCTCTCAGCAAATTTCAATTTAGCCTACAAGACTAGAGAAGGGACTTCTTTATTATTGGGGCTTCTTTATTATAGAGTGGGCATCCTATGGAGTGAAAATAGTTTCAAAATACTTGTGTGTGTGTAACAATATCTGTGCGTGTGTAATATTGGATTTGTAACTCGTATAAGCATCTTTGTGTGTAACTTTGGATAGTTGTATCTGTTAAACATGATTTGGAAATCATAAAAAGAATATTTGTGCATAACTTCAGGTACTTGTAAATATGTGGTCACAAATATGAAGAAATTATGAATACAAAATAAAAGTACACACACACAATTACAATTTCTACAAATGTTAAATTTCTACACAAAAACCTTTTAACTACAACCTCACAAACCTCCTCCTATGCCTACAAATGTTAAATAAGAACGTACAAGTCGCCTGGTACACATACACAAAACTGCATTTACGCACAGATCAGGTTACGAATGCACAAGGATTTCTGAGACTCATTTCACTCTTCAGCACAGCCCAGATTTGTGCATAAGTGGTATGTTTAAATTCTGGTGGAAAGCTGGGTCTTATGATTTTTGTTCAGAGTACAGTGTTTTCATCCTCTGAACGTTTGTCACTGTGCTTGTGCCAAAGCGGCAAAGACGTTATTTCGTTGGAAAACAGAATATTTCAGTACTTCTTTATAATACTCCAAAATTGTTGTTTTACATATTGTGCATTTTTGAGCGGCACAGATGAGATTACGTGGTCTGAAAAATGTCGACTGGGTGGCTGGAAAAACAGGCTGTCAAACAAGACAGAGCTTCCACAAAATCTCATCTGTGCCGCTCAAAAATGCACAATATGTTAAAAAAACAATTTTGGAGTATTATAAAGAGGTACTGAAATATTCCGTTTTCCAATGAAATAACGTCTTTGCCGCTTCGGCACAAGCACAGTGATAAACGTTCAGAGGATGAAAACACTGTACTCTGAACAAAAAATTCCACCAGAATTTAAACATACCACTTATGCACAAATCTGAATTGTTAGGCAAGGTTGCTGGTCGCTTTAAAGTCTCAATGAAATCCAACACTGTATTATAAACAAGATTAAAAGATGCTGCCTGCTGCTGGATGATGTGTACCTGGATGAATCGAAGAGGTCAGCTCAAAGCGGAACAACAGCTGGCCGCAAACATGATCTGTTGGCAACCTGCGACCCAGAGAGTAACTCACCACACGATCTCTGTGCACAGACAAACATTAGAAGAGTATTGGAGATAAACAAAGATGACAAACGGAAATAAACAATAATGCTCAAGCCGCGACAGATATCTTCAGATTAAAAAGCATTAAACAGAGGGAAGTGCTGTATGTTACCCGATGGCGTGTTTTTCCAGCAGCCTCTGGACTGGGACAGAAAGCTTCCCCAGAAAACGCTTGATGATTGGCCGACTCTTGGCAAACTTGTCCTTTACCTCAATTTCCAGGACATCCGTGGGCAGAGACACAAAGTTGAATCTCTGTTTGGAACAATGAGAGTGTTGGTGGACTACCTACAACATGGTACTTTAAATGTGTTTTCATTTAGATTTTTATTATTGCAAAAAGAGTCACAATTATGCACAAGTTAATTACAACCTATCACAAAAGATTCTCAACAAATACTGTTTGTGGATGGCAAAATATTTTAAACTTCCAAAATATATGAATATTTTTGCAAGGCAGTGAAGGTTACCAGGACAAAAGGACCTAAAGGTTTGATTTAAATGCATGTACCAATATAGATGTGTAGATGTGGCGCTCTTAGCTGCTCAACAGTTCAGAGACAGAAAAATACCAAAGAAAATCCTTTTGTAAAGTGTGAGACAGTAGTCATGTTTACATGCGGAAAATTCCTTGATTGGTTGGTTGATTGTGCTTTGAAAGATAACAGCGAAATGATCCAACATGGCGAGATCAGTTACAAAGACATCGGAAATATTCACACCGTTCCTGATAACCAGCTCCAGTGTGTGACCTTGATTGTTTGGGCTTGGTTAATATGTTGCATTAGACCAAAATTATTAAGAATATCGCACAGCTTTTTTCCTCTCTGTCTTGATTGATCATATTGATCTATACACCTTGATCACCTTAAAATAATCAAACCTGTTTGGAGTTAATCTGCTGATCCAACCCTGTTTTTGTTTTTTTGTGAAAATGAAATTACCCCGCAGATGCATTTCAGGTGCTTTGGCGCACAGACTGATGAGTTGCATCTTTATGAGACAAAAACTGAGGAAAGTACCATTTACATTCGAGTGAGGCTTTCACGTCCTTTTATTTTTATTTTCTTTATTTTGTGTGTTGTTGAGAATAAATAATTCTGTTTTCCTTCTCTTTTATCTAGTTGCTAAGCTAAACCTAAAGGAAATCACGTTAGAAACTGTAAATGAGAGTTGGGGTAAGGAATGACACACTAGGTAACGCCCTCTTTGAGGCGTAGCTCAGAGAGACAAAGGGAATGGGAAACTCTTGTGTGATGCCATTTTGACTGTTTGCTTTTTAAGGTAGCAGGTCATAATGTGCCAGCTGTATTTTGGTATTAATAAATGGAATTTATGAATTCAACTCACTGACTTTTCTTTGACCTCATACATCAAGAACTCAGCATGGAGAACGGATAATTCTCCAACAATGTGTTATGTTATTGTCTGAGGAAAAAAGATGTTCAGTTTCATCGTTTACGTTTACACAATAAAATATTAAAATAATAAGAAACATCGGGTTTGATGCTTCTTGGTCTAAATAACAATGAATGTAGTCAGATTTCAGTGTATTTAGGTGAGTTTTGTCACTTTGTAGTTTAATATTGTTCACAGAAAAAGTTTGCGTGGCTGCTGCAGTTTTTCAATCCAGGGGAAAAGTGTGCATATATTTAAGCAAACTTTGATGCAAAGTTAATTTTTATACCTGCTGACTTGTGCGTAAAATGTGGTGCCGCACATTTTTTGTGCATATGCACGCTTTATACATGAGGCCCCTGCTGTTGTTGTATCAACCCTCCAGACCTCCCAGATCTTCTGGTTCTGGTTCGGCTCTGCACCACCAGAACCATAACCAACTGTGGAGAAGCAGCATTCAGCTTCTATGCAGCACAAATCCTCAAACAAATTTTCAGAAACAGCTGAAACACTGACCTCTTTGAAATCTGGACTAAGACCCCACCTGTTTAGAGTTGCTTTTGAATCTTAATAAGTAAAACATTCACCAACCTATTTGATGTACAGGGGTTCGACAATGAAACTGAAACACCTCTCATTTTAGTGTGGGAGGATTGGTTTGATGAACATGAAAGTGAAGTTGAACATCTCCCATGGCCTGCACAGTCACCAGATCTTATTATTGAGCCACTTTGGGGTGTTTTGGAGGAGCGAGTCAGGAAACATTTTCCTCCACCAGCATCACGTCGTGACCTGGCCACTGTCCTGCAAGAAGAATGGCTTAAAATCCCTCTGACCACTGTGCAGGACTTGTATATGTCATTCCCAAGACGAATTGACGCTGTATTGG
>CAEGAG010299518.1:0-10096 GCA_903067065.1 Brachyrhaphis terrabensis | reverse complement strand
TAAAAATCTAGTGCAAAGGTCTGGTTGTGCTGCTGCTATTGTCTCAGTTTATCTGGAAAAAGTAAATTGTTCATGCTAATATATTTAAAAACAGCTTCTCACAGTAATGTGCTGAAATTTTGGTCCATTTTCCCCAAACAACTGACATGTCTGAGTTAGTGCATCAGTTCTCCTGCAGCAAAACACCACACAACATGATGCTGCAACTCTCATTCTTAAGAGTTGAAGAGGATTTTTTTTTTTTTTGGCTTACAAGCTTCCCCTTTCTTCTCTGCTTGTGTTTACTCTAATTATCATTTGAACAAACACTTATTTTTTTTAGTTCATTTAGAATACAGGATATATCTCCAAAAATTAAGGCTTTTGTTTCTATGTGCATTTGCAAATTGTGATGTTTTTAAAATGCTTTTGGGGTTATAATAATTTATTCCTCTGACTGTTGTCCGATGTCAGTACAGAGTTCATGTTACTTTGGATAATGACACAGTCTTATCAGCTTTAGTCAGAATCTTGACAAAGTCTCGCTTCTGTCCTGTGGTCCATTCTTTCGGACACAAAACCCATCTCCTTCCTATATGACCAAGTGTTTAGACTTGTGTATAATTGTTTGAATGTGAAGGCAGGAACGTCTCCTGTTCTATCTGTAGCTGAATTTGACTACTGTGTGATGACTAGGCTCCTTGTGAGTAATGCCAGAGTGATCTAAATGCTAGCTAAATATAGCAACAAAGAAAAGGACCTAAAGTAGTATCAGTAGGAACTCAAGAATTGCTACCTGCATTAATGTCAAAGTAAGGGTCTGAAACGTAAATACAAGGTATCAAGCATAAACCACTCAACTTCAGGCACGGGGCTCATAATAATAGCTTGAAATAAAACTGCAACTGGGCTGCACTTTGTGCGACAGAGTTCAGTTTGACAAGAAATACTGTGGTGTTTTATTACCATGAAATATTTCCATTGAGTTTTCTTTATGCTCCAATTAGCACTTGTCAGTCTTTTTGGGAGGCAATATGTTAAACTGTATGTAAAAACTGACTTCAGCTATAAGTATTTATTCATTTTAACAAATTGTTTTCCATTTACCAAAAACGATACACCTAGTATTTACAGTGCAATACAACTTCCAAGAGCTTAGGTTTTAAAATAGTTGCTCTATGGTTTTAGGGGCTAATATTTTGAACTAAGTGTCCAGCTTTTTGTATATGTGGGCAGATGTTTGGCTAGTTCATTTTGTCGTAATATCTTAATGGCAGATTTCAAGTCCAATTATTATATTCATCACTCGTCTAACATGTATAGACTTTAACAAGTTGAAATGTATTAAATTTTATAAACTGAAATCTCCTAGTTCAAGGTTAAAACTAATAAATTGCTCAATATCCTTCAGGAGTCAAAACTACCCTCAGGAAAACTGTGTAAAATCTTGTAATTGAGTAATTGGACTAAAGGGAAAAGGAATTGCATGCTGACTGAAAATGAACATAAGCTTACACTTACTCGCGGGACACTTTAAATTACTGTTTCCAAGTGATACTTTTTGTTCCAAAACTAAGCAAAACACTTGACACCTCCACGTCTATTTTTGGAAGCGTGACTTGGGTTCCAAAAAGGCAACATAAAGCCAGTTTATGATTTGTGCCAAGAGGAAGAATAGAGCTAGGAGCCATTCCCAAGTTAGCTTTAACAACTCAATTTTCTCCTGAAATGAGAGAAGGAAAAAACATACTTTAATCACTCTCGTCTCATGTGCTATTTTGTAACACTGAAACACCTAAAATAACAGACCAACTTGTAACTTAAAAAAAAAATCAAAAACACTTGGCTGATGTTATGCAGTTAATACCTAGCAAAACTGTGTTGCTGTTCTTAGTCATTTCCTCAAAATGCCACAGAATTAAAATAATCCACCTGATTAAAATAGTTTTTTTGAATCTAGGTCTCCACTGTTTTGACAACAGGCAGTAAGCCAACTATTTTATTCACAGCTCTTCCTAAAAAGGACAATGATGGCTTTATCACTGATGAGGTGCCATAAGCTTCCTCCTGTTGGGATTTCCTGGCTGTTTGGAGACTTGTATGCGCACTTCCTCATAAAAAACAAATGAACATAAACTGCTGACCATTTATTGAATTTTTATAGATGTCCACATTCCTTAGCGTGAGCTGAAAATCATAGCTGTCTTTTTTTTACAGTAGTAAAGGTGTTACTACTTAATACATACACCCTTATGAACATTAAAGAGACTACTCAGCGTCTGTCAAAGCTGCTTGATTTACAGACTGCCTGCAAGTTATTTGGCAGGAGCTCTGAGTGAGTGTGTGAACTGTTCTCTGAAGACAGCATCAAACTTAAAGTGACTCATAAAGTGACAATTTCTGCACTCAACTGAGATGCAAAGTCTGGTTTCAACAAAAAGCAAAAACATTTTGTGTAACTGGAAAACACTTCTGCTTTATCTGCGCACAATGATTCTTCGTTGACAACAGGAGTGTCTTCGACATCAAGCTTTCTCTGTGAAACTATTTCATCGGCAGATCAGACAGCGAGTAGCACATCTACAGTATAGGAGGTTTTGCAACAGACAGCAGCTTCCTGGGTTCAACTTGGTTCAGCACAAAGAAAGCACTCAAAGCAAAAAGGGAAGTCTTTGTCCTTCGTGCCTTCAAACTCATTTCTTTGTTCTCTGCCATAATACATCTATACCTTGACTCATCAAGGCTCTGCAAAATCCCTCTAGCATGCATAGGATGCTGTGCAAATCAATACGCTTCAAGCAGTAAACTGTTTGCTCATTATTGATTGTGCCGAATCCACATCTCTGTAATTCAATCCACCTCATAATAACCAATAATTGTTTCCCTTGCTGCAAATCCTACAGTTTGAGTTCCCTCAGCCTTTATTTGATTTCCATCCTGACAAATCCATATATTGATGCCTAACTTGTGTTCTTTGACAGACCTTTACAGGTGTAAGGCTAAATACATAACTTAGTATAATGAAGTTATGGCAAAATAACGTGACATTTGTAACCAAACCTTAATAGTCTGTTGAACCAGTCGGTCAGGTTAGTTAGTACACTCCTTTCTGCTAGACAGTGCATATCTTTTAAATGCATTAATATATATACATATATATAAACATCACTCTGAAAATGCATATGATCACATACACAGCCAATCAGCTGATAACAATGCATTTAGGCATGTAGGGGAGTAGAAGGTGACGTAAAATTCAAAGCACATCAGGGATGAAAGTGAATTTAACTGACTTTAAACATGGCAGGCTTATTGGTGCCATTGGGACTCTGATCTACTGAGATTTTAACACAGAAAGTCAACTAGCCAATCGCATCAGAGCAACAAAATTCATTTGTCTAGATGTGATGCTACAGAAGCAGTGGACAACACCAGGGGAAACCCAGTGCTAGGTAGGAACACAAATATAATTTTGTTTTCATTTTATATTTAATTTAGGTTTGTAAGAGCTAGCTGATTTTTATTGGCTTGGAATAGGAAGCTAATCCAGCATGCAAGAGTGGCTGCCAAAAGAGGCAGTAGTTTCACAACAATGGGAGTGTCAACCACTAATGCTATTTTTAAAATGCAACCAGCCATGAGATTCAGTGTGTAATATGCATCAAGCTATTTACTTTAAAAAGGCAGGCAAGATTGGTAGTTAACTAATCACCAAAAGTGTACTTATTTTCAATTGCAAATTTCTATTTCACAAGGAAGAAAGAGAATTCCAAGACAACTTTATCTGTCTGGTCCAGCTAAAAGACACCCTTCCTGAGTTTGGTTCTGATAGAGGTATGCTGGGTTGATTGATGTCAACTTCTCCATTCCACATTTTCTATCTCTGTTAATGGGGAACGTTGTTGATTATTCTATTAGTTGTGTACATTATAAGAGTTTTTTTTTTTCCCAGCTCAAAATCTGGGCTTCCAAGTGCAAACAGAATTGCTGGTTTCCTCCAAATTAGAGATACAATCATAAGCACCTTTGAGATCACACAATCTACCTATGTTTTTTTATCCCTCACATGTCTGTACCTCGACTTGTAACTAGGTGCATTTGTGAACTGTTTTATGGCTTCTTTAGTAACTTTTCTACAACTTCAAAAACTTTATAATCATAGCTAAATTGAGCTAAAATCACCTATTTACTTCTGAACCAAAGAGCATGAAAGTCTAAAGCGAGCATCAAACAAACTCCCAATGAACTCCTCAGAGAGTAATTTTCCAGGTATGATGTAATTCACCACTTTTGTAATGTGGATGAATAATTTTCTTTGTTTTGACAATCAACAGCATAACTTTCACCAATGTGATGCAAATACTAGCTTGTTTGAGACCAATTCTTACAGAGAGAGGTGCAATCTTCTATGTGAATGCCTTTTCGGAAATCTATAACGTGTGGAAAATGACCACTGTGTATTTCAGAGCTGATGATTACCCTATCAATATCTGAATTGTGAGGTGAGCAATTTATGGCTTCCCTGACACTCTGATTTGCAGCTGAGGTAAGCCTTCACCGTGTAATCTCTCCAGACTTAAGGGCTTCAAGTGGGAACGCTCATAAATAATGTTTGTGCACTCTGCTTATATGTTTTGGGGGAGGGGACCTGGGGGCGTGAGACACTAAATCTTGGTGGTATATATGCATGAAAGTAGGTTTGCACACATTATATGGTATCAGAGGCCGCAAAATTCAATCTTCCTCTCTTCAGTTATACAAAATCCTTGCTCTGTTTCTCCACAAGGCATATCTTTCTCTGACGTTCACTCTTGTGAGAAGAAGTACTCTGCAGAAAGAGACATCTGCTCAGTGAGAGAATGCCCTAATTATTCATGACCATTTAACCATTCAGGATTTGGTCTGTGTGGCATATGTGCCGTTTCTCAGAAGTGCGTGGAAAGGCTCATTTGTGAGGCAGTTTTCATGATGGCAATTTGTGTCTAGAACCTCAAAACTATAATGACAGACAATGATTGTGTTTGGATAACCAGCAAAAGAAATAGAAAAGTACCACTGCACGTTACTGGTCATTTAATTTATCATTTGTTTTCTCTTGTAGCACATTGACGGTTTGGATGTCTGATCTGTACTCTAATCTCCAGGTGTCTTCAAGGAAGCACTCCCTTGAGCCAATGTTAAACCCAAACAAACAATTACGCCAACTCCTCTCCCTTTTTTTCCTTCCTCTTGACTTGAACCACTGTCTGTCTCTTTGCATTTCTCTTCTCCCTCCCCCTCCCTTCATCTGTTTGCCTCTTTCTCAACAAAACCATGTCACCGCCGTGACTGTGGCCACGTAAATCACTTGGCTAGCATCATCTGTTCCCAGCTGTTTACCTCCAGCCAAACAAAGGAGTCTGCCTTTTTTGTTGTCGCTGGGGTGGAGTGCTGCGTCGATTGAGGGCTGTTATTCAACAGCGCATGCCACTTTCCATCCCCCTCATTGAAAAACCCAATTCAGCACAGAGAATCAATGAAATGGGAGAGGAGACAAGGAGGAAAGATGTCATTGTTGGGAGGAGGGTAGAGTGGACGCTAGGACAACTAAAAGCAATCCCTCTTTCCCCAAAGGAGCAGGCAGGGCACAAAGGAGGCACATCACAAGCAAACGTGAAAAGCAAATAAATTGTTGCGTTTCCCCCTCTCCTCTGTTCATAGCTCAGGTGTGTGCTGGAGCCATTCTCCGGGGAGGAGGCTGCTCGGTTTGTGTCTCCAGAGGAGGCTTAGCATGCGTCTTTAGGAGCTGTGAGGTCTCGTTTGCATCTGCAAATGAGGCAGAACCCGGCTGGCCTCTGTCACCTTGGCAACAGGCCATCAGCACCTCCCTCTCCGCTATATTAGCAGCCACTGTTGTCTGTCTGCTTGTCAGTCTGCATGCTGCCTCTCTCCATCCCTTCACTGCAGGTTTCATCATCACAGCAGCAACTGAAGTGTCTACCTGACTAGACCCGCAGGATTAAGCATCTCCCTAAATCTTTTATTGGTTGAGTCATATGGAGACAAAAAAACAGCATTATAAAAGATGGATACCCCAGGCTTTTGTGGGTGTACATTGATGCTGACTGAAAGCAAAGAATTGGCAGCAGTAACATGCTGTGGTCATGAAATTTGCATGGTGTGCCTGTGCCAAGTGACGAGAGGCTGGCAGCTTTTTCTTTTTTGTAAATGTCTGCTGTTGATCTTTTTAATGCCTGCCAACAAGTTGCAAATCCTATGATGGTCAAGGATCGTTGGTTGCAGATGTTTTGTGCTTCAGTGTTCAAAGCAAGCTGCGTTTTGGTGTGACGTGTCAGACCGATCAACAAAATGTTGAACAGCATGTTTCTGCCTTCCTCTTTGGAGCTATTTTTGAAACACACAAGAATACAAAAACCTGTCAATCACAACACATTCTTTGGCTGTGGGGTTTCAGTTCTTGTCATCTTTTTTCTTTTTTCTTTTGTCGAGTCTGTTTGGAAAATCCTTTTTAAAAAGTGCTACATTACATTTTCTTTATTTCCCTCCTCCCACATGTATGCTTTCCTCTCTAAGCATTTCGCCCATCCCCCACAACATGCCACTCTCTTCCTGTTTGCTCTTGAAATAAATGTAAGGAAAAGAAGGTTTGGGCTTTTTTTCTTTAATGGCCAAATCATTATCCCTTCAACCTTTCTTTTTGTGTTGCATTCAGACTTGCATGTCACATTTCATATCATGACTGAAATAAAAAAATATGTAAAAAAGCCTGCCATAAAAAAAGCAAGCATAAGGAAGTGAGAACACATCCTAAGTTTGCAGACAACTGCTGACCTTGAGTGTGTAATGTCAAACTTGGACATCAATACAGAATACAACAGTCAACCTCTAGTTCAAAACTGATCTCATGAAGTCAAGATTATACTGTGGTTCACTTGGTGATAAAGAGGAAGTTTGATGAAATGCCCTCTGAGCAGTTGCTTATCGTGTATGAGTAATTGTGCCAAAAAATGGTGAAATTCTTACTGCACAGAGTTAATCCTCCCCCTAACTGCTGCACCACTACAGCCTGCTTTACATTAGTAAGAAATACAGTAATTCTGCAAGTCTCACTTTTCTCCACATAATCAGTTCACATGTTGCTTTGAGATGCAACTGCACAAAAGTAGAAGACACCATCTGTTGTCCAACTCAAACTCTGTGAGCTGTTGCTAACTATCACAGCTGATCATGCTGAATATCAATAGACAAGTTGCACTGACAGAAGTGTAAACTCTGGTAAAAGAAAGCATGTTCTTAGAAAATGAACTTTATGCTCATAAATAACCACTGTGGTACTCAGAATGGTCTGGATGCTTCTTAGGGTTTGAGTTGTTCCCTACAATTGTTTCATATTACTGGGGCAAAAGATATTCTTAAATGCTAGAGCTACCAGACTATTATTTGTCATATTCTTCTCAAAAGTCAATTTTTGTCAAAAAAAAAAAGCCAGTATGGCATGTACAGCAACAGTCTTTCAGACACCTGGGATCTAGATGACAGGTCATCATCCACATATGGAACTCACTTTCTGTACTCAAAAGAGACATGGGCAGGATTTTAAAAGAGTACCTTGAAAATTGCTATCTGCCATAAAAAAAAAAACTAGAGAGGCAATATTCAATATCTAATTTGAGAGATGTATGGCTCTAAAATGAAATTATATTTGAGCTTTAAATTTCTCCATAACAGGCATAAAAAAACAGAATACTGAAAATTTATGGATATGGCTCAGGTACAGTCAGATATTTATGAAAAAGCATTTTGCTCAGCAATTTCTTTCTTTCTTTTATCAAACTTAATCTTATGTTCAGTGTCTTGACAATTGATATGATCAGCGGGCATGATAATCTGTCTTAAGTATGAGACCTTTATGTAAATATGACCTTTGTGGTTTACATTTAAAAACATTCTACAACACCTTCTGACCTTTGTGCCTGTAAGAACATTGTGCATATGTTTGCCTTGGCGACTGGTGTAACGCTAACCCCAGCACCGAAGCCGCAGGGTGTGTAACTTAATCACATCCGGTGTGATTGGAAACACTGATGAATGTCCACTTTGTTTGCGCAGCCAATTCATCCCCCCCTCTTCTTGTTGGATCCAACCATGACTAAATCTAATTAACCAATGCCATCAAAACCGCCAGCCCCCAGTGTGGTCCCATTAGCGCCAACCAATTTATGCCTACTGCAGATAGTAGCAAGTGTCGTTTTTTATTTCTGTTTAACTCAGACATAAGGAACTGCCTTTGCAAAAGTGTGACCCACTTTTGAGAGATTGTGCAGTCAATGAGCCACACCTCCAGCTGTCTTGACAGATTTTTCATCACAGGTCACAGCACCTTCTTGTGCTGTAAATCTGTATCAGAGCTCATTGACTCTTTGTCATTGTGGTAAGATCATCTTTAGTCAGGAAGATGAATTAGAAATGGTTCAATACAAAGACAAGTAGTGACAGTAAAGACAAGGTCTTTTCTAATAGAAGCCCTTGTTTGATGTGATCTATGTCAGTTCATTGTGGCTCAATGCCTGTAGACTGAGATAAAAATGGGTTTTATCATGAAAGAGGACAAAAAGCTAATCACTGATGAGCCCTAGTTGAACAGAGAATCTATTCTTAAACAGTGGCTTGCAGAAGTATTATTAAATCTTAAACTTTTTCACATTTCTTGTGCTATAACCTGAAACTTCTGGGCATATTATCAGGATATTATGTGATAGACTCATAAAGTAATTTTACATTTGCAAGTTTAAAGTTGAAGGAGAATTATATCTGAGTTGATTTTTTTTATCCATAGCTATCTAAAAAACATGAAGAATGTGATCAGCCCCCTTCTCCAAGTCATTACTGTACAGTAGATCCATCTTTTGTTGCAGTTACAGCTTCAAATCTCAAAGATTCTTTAAATATGTCTCTATCAGCTTTCCACTTCCAGAGGTAACACCTTTTACAACATTTTGAGTTTGCTCCTGACTCCCAATTGATATATAAAGGATGGACTTTTACTGGACCATTTTACAATATGGAAATACTTTAATCTGATCTAGCATTTTCAGTATTGGCCAAAAAGTTCATTTTTGATCTCATTTGACCTAAGCACCTCCTTCCACAAGTTTGTTGTGTCCTCTACATGTCTTGTGGTAAACTGTCTAGTAAGCTTCTCCTACTAACAACTCATAAACCCCTGATCTCACTGGATCAATTTATCTTACATGAATAACATAATAATCCATAAAGGATGCATACTTATCCATGGCATAACTATTAAATGAGAGGGGCTTCAGCAATTATGTATTAATTGCCTGTTTTGACAAGAAGAGAAGCTTGATTCTCTGAGAAATTTGAGAAAACCATGAATCGATTTCCTTGCATTTCACTATTATTCTTTATTTTGAGGATCATGCAAATAAAATAAATAATAGTGCTCAAGATGTCTAGGTTTTTTTTTTTATCAATATTTGCATGTTGTGATACCTATTACACTACAAAGACATGCCACAAGCTTGTTCCTTTTTACAGCGGGTTTTATTTCCCTGAGTTGGATCACTTCCCCTGATCAGCCGTTCAAATGACATTCAAGTGGATTAGATCTACTCATCAGAGACTTAAAGGGAAACTTGGCATCAAAGTTAAGTGGATCTGTCTCAAGTTCTATTATTATTCTATGCAAAGAGGAACTTTCTCAGGGACAAATCGACTATTGAAATCTACTATAAACTGGATTAGTTGTATCCAAAGCAGAACCAGGCAGGCAGAGATTAGGAAATCAATAACCCAAGCTTTGTTCACTTAGAGATAGAAATACACCTTGATCACAGTTCCTCACAGATTTTGAATTTGTGAACAAAATCTTGGCTACACACATTCAGTAAAGCAGCAGTCAAAATAATGCCTATCCAGTTGTACTATTTTTCAGCCTCTTCTAGGTGAACACATTTGTTGCATGAGTAATAAATGATGTGAAGAAAGTAAGTTTTATTTATGACATGTTCACTTAAGTAAATAATTAAATAAAGTTGCTGAACTGTGCAATGGTCCATGAACTCAAAGGATATTGTTAATCAATCAATCAATCAAT
>CAEGAG010299509.1:0-14502 GCA_903067065.1 Brachyrhaphis terrabensis | reverse complement strand
TGAATGTTGCAAAAGGCAACTCTATGAAGTACTGAACTGAATTAAGTTTTCTGCTATTCTGCCCTATTTGTTGTTTGACTCATAATAAAAAGAATGTGAAATGTTGAAAGTTGTTGGGATATTCTTTAAATTAAATGAGGCAAATTCTAAAATAATTCATTTTAATTCCAGGTTGTGAGGTAGCAAAGCATAAAAAATGCAAAGGAGGAAGTAGTGATTACTTTTGCAAGGCACTGCAAATATAAACACCTTATAAAAAAGATTAAATGCTCTCTTGAGTAAGCAGAAAAAAATGAGGTGTTTGCATATTTGGTAATTGCATCCAATAAATAGAGGGTGCTATGGGGTTTAGGCAGTATTAAGTTAAATCCATTTTTAAAGATAGAAGAGGGCTCATCATGCAAGTCTGTCCATCCTGGAAGTCAATTCACATTCCTGCAGTCATAGGTCTGAAAAACCTGATCTGAATGAGAATCGGCTGCTTCCCTCTGTTTGAGCTTTCTCATATACATTTTATTCTCACATTTAAAACATAGATCTTCGATTTCTTGTAATGTTATAGAAATCATACAGTACCATTAAGCAACAAAATAAAGCTAATTAAACAGCAAAATGTGTCCAGACTTTTAAATTATCCCCTCAAAAACGTTTTCTTCAATGTTTTTAACTCAAATATCTTCTTTGCACTTCATGGGCCAACTTTGCAGCATGTCAATCCACTGAGAAACAGGAACGTTCGTGTATCTTCCCGCCTTAAATGTCTTTATTCATAAACAGCAATGACACAGCTGTGTTGGCTGGGATACAGCTCCATCATGCAAATTTCTCCAGTGAGTCATTTCTCATTGTTGCAGACAGACATGGCGCATAATGTAAAGCTGTGTTTGGGTGCATGTGTATGTTTGTGTGTCTGTGAAAGAGCCTAGGTGGTGCTCTAGCTTTAACCTTCAGGCTCCCCTGGAAGAGACAGTCACTCATCTGTTTCTAATGAAGAATAATGTATTACACTGGACACGTTGCCCTCCCGAGCATGAGCACAAACACACCCATGCATTTCACACGGACACGTATGCTCTGGCTTCACATGGCTCCAGCACTAACAACAAACAGAGACAGAAATTTAGAATGCAGTACCTCTGTAAGCTCACTTCAGATTTTTGTCATCAACTCATCTTTGCGTGCTCAAAACATCAGAACAAAAGAGTCTTTGTTGATTTTAATAGCTATTAAATCTCTTTCAGGGTATAACATCAAGATTAATCAAGAATTTGGGAATTGTTAATTTAGAAAGCTTCTAGGACCTTGCAAGGACATTTAAGGTTATTTTAAAATTTTTGAGGCAAGTGATGCAAAGATTGCTTCCACCTAATGTCTATCCAAATGAGGTCCAAACCAACAATTTTCAGCTTGTTTGTTTGCTTAAAATGTGCTTTATTTTACAATTATATATATTAATTAATGAGTGATATATTAGTGACATTGAAAAGTTAACACAAAATCTTTATGAGAGGATGATGGCTATTTTTTCCCTTCAGCATTTATTTGATGTGTCCTTTCTTTCTATTGATTTCTTGAAAGCGTAGTGCTGCAGCATATAGATGCTGCTAAATTGTGTTTCTGTGAAGAGTAACATTGACAATAAGGTCTTTATTCTATTCCATACAGAGTTGGAATTCATCCACATTTGTGTTTCTTAATATTGATCAATGAATGAAATTCACTACATTTTTTGCATATAACAACACACATAGATATTGCTCTGGTGATGAATAATTTTCCCCAATCATTAGGCTACATCAATAAAAATAATTCAATTCAATGTAAAGTTCTTTTAAAGCAGAAACATCCCGCAAAGTTCTTGAAAAAGTGAGACACTAAGATAGAAATGATCCCACTAAATTTATTGCAATAAAATGAAATAAAAGCACAAGTTAAATTGTGTTTTTGCTTCAAAAAACTGCATGCTGTTTTGGTTATGTAATTAATTTAAGTCAAGTCAGTCATGTTTTATTTATTTTTTCTTTTCATTACAGGTATACTAATTTCTATTATGATAATAGAAAAAGAATAATAATGCAATATTAACTATTTTTTTCTTTTTTCATGAGCAGCCTGTATGGCGGATAAATCAGTAATTACAAAATGTAACTACTGATGTTCTGATTCTCACTATAACAGTTTTTTCTGAATTGATTGAACAGATCTGAAACCTAAAAACAAGTGCAATTTGATCGAAAAGAAATAACAGTTAGCAGTTGAAGTCTTCATGAAGACAAAGCAAATGGAAAAAGATAAAGGTTGATAAAGGTCACCATGGTTACAGACACATAGCAGAGCATGTTACTGCTGATTCTATGTAAAAACAAACATGATGAGGACAGTCAGGCGTGGAAGTTTTTAGTCTGACATTCAAAACCTAAGTAGGTGAAACAGATTGTCATTTCAGCTGCAGCAGAGAAGAAAACAATTCAAAAAGTGTTGTTTAGTAATGAGAAATGCAGCTGTGCTAAAAGAGAATGCAGCTACATTCAGGGAGATTGTTCTGTTTTTATTTCAGGATGCCCCACTCCAAAACAGACCCCTCCTTTTGTTTTCTGTCTCCTTAACAGCAGGCATAAGACCCCACATTCATGCCCTCACCCCCCTCAGTTTTCTGATGCCTGCTATTGATGCTCTCATCTGCTTTTCTGATTTCATGCATCTTTTTTAAATTCAGTTTGATTGTGACGCATCTTCGAAAGTCATCAAAATGTTATGCCACCTTCTAGCAAAGCCTTTTCTGAATTGCATGCTCTTCTAAAGCTGAGTGCAAACATATAAAGCGTGCAACTGAACAGCTTTAGGAGAACTAATGACCTTCAGTGCCAGAACTGCATGTTTCTCAAGCCGAACTGCATGTTTCTCAAGCCACACAAATTAGCAGAGCTTGAGCAACCGGGGGCTAAAAGATATTATCACACAGATACACTAAAATGTGATTTTGTATGTGCTTTATCTGTGTAGTTTCAAGGTCTGCCCGTTATGTGGCAGTGTGGAGCTTTTTGGGGGCACTTGCAAAAGACTAGAACCAGTCAAAGTCAGCCTAATCCCAAAAATGCACACTCACACATGCACACACACCCCCACACACTCCCAGATATGTCTGGTCTTTATCTCTGTGTGCAGCTTGAAGCTTACAGCATGTGTCCCCCTCACCCTCCTCCCGCTGCGTTTTCCAGCTCCTCTCTCTTTGATGCTACAGTGGAAACACAAGACCTGCTAATGGAGACAGGGAAAAGGCTTCTCACTACACATCATTCTTGTCATACATGCCAATTCATTTAGGTAATGTTTGCAAAAGGAAAGGTGTGGAGAAAAATTGAGCTGTTGTGTCTGGTTTCTGTAGAATTTGAAAAATAAAGCAAATTACTTATTTTCTAACTGATTGCCATGGATGTTTGAGGACAGGATGAAAAGCAGAAGGAAGAATGGTGTGTTCCTTTTGGTTATATAGGAGAAAGAGGGAATATTATTTTCAATTTTACGCAGAACATAGCTATGATGTCTTTAATTACTTTGCTGTTTTGTACTTGCCTCTGGGACTGTCGATGGAATTAGCTGGATTAGCTATATTCTGGTGCATTACATCTTTGTTCTTTGGGCTTAATGTATTCTGTACATTGTCTAAGAAGAAATAAATGGGTGCATTGGAACAAAAATTTGAAGAGTGTTTGGCTATGTTTAGCATATATATTTTCTTTGAATTATGTTTGTCAGACAAGCAGATATCAGGTGGGTGGCAAGTAAAAGTATAAAACTAAGACAACCTCTATATTTCTAAAAAGAAGAATAAATCTTTCCTACTAATAAGAAAAAACTAGTTTGAAAAAGATAATTTTCTCAAGAAATCCACCAGGTTTGCTGCTTAATCACCATTTAGAGAATGTGGAACATACATTGAAGGTAAACAGGGACCATTTGCACCTTCTGTCTCTGGAAGTGACTGTGTTCAAATGTTGCGTTTAAGGAAGAGTGGCACGGAAAAATATATTTTTGAAAGAAAACTACAATAAGTATAGGTTGCAGTTTGCCGTAGAGGGCCAGCAAAGATGTAGAAGAAGGTGCTTTGGTTTAATGAGACATTGGAAGTTTTTGATCTACAACCAAAACATTGTGTGTGGCAAAAAGCGCACACATTTAACAGCACACCACACTTAGCACACCATCCCTACAATAAAACATGGTGGTGGCAGTATGATACTGCGATAATTCCATTCTTTAGAAGGGACAAGAAAAATGGTTTGAATTGTTGGAAAGTGGGTGGAGAAAGAACCTGCTAAAGATCTGAGACAGGGTTGGAGATCCGTCTTTCTATTGGAGGACACAGAGCAACAATAAAATGACTCAAACTGGGAAAGGCAAAGTCCAAACTGAATCCAATTGGAAATCTATGACAAGACTTAAATTTGATGTTCACACACGTTCTCTATCCAACGTGAGCTTTCAACTATTGTGCAAAGAATATTTGACAAAGCTTTCAGTCCTTAAACGTGCAGTGCTGGTTGAGAAAAGGGTTTTTTACAAAGTATTCTCAGACTAGATGAATGAAAATGCACACATAAAGGTTTTTAAAAATGTCATACCCTTATTTGACATATGCACTACTTTGTGAGGAGCTATCACTTAAAATTCTCCAATGTTAAAACATCCATGTTGATGGTATTAACATTAAAATATATGGAAAAGTTCATAAACCAAGAACACATTTGTGAGATAATGTATTTAATTAAGTTAACCACCACACATGGGAAGAAACATAAGCCTATTTTTCACACACTCTTTTCTGACGGTTGCTATAAGACATGCAGAGTCAGTGATCTCCAATCAGAATTATTGTTTCTTTCACTTAGTGACAGCTTGATTTATAGCTTTGTAATCAGTGCCTGTTTGAATAATCTGGATTTTAAAAGGGAAGGAAATGTTCGCTCATTGCATTTATAGCTTTATTTTACTTCAACAATAGCGTTGTCAGACTGAAATGGCACCCCTGCTCCCTGACGCAACATTCATCAAGTTTAATGTTGCATGTTTATCAGAACAATGACAAGAAAGATTGATGTCATTTCATTTAGCTGTCATGATAACCTGGCAGCGCTAAAGTAAATATATCATTATGGATTACATGTTGTCAAGCAAATCATATATGAACTTTAACAAGCTTGTTAGTAAAATCAAGTTGTTTAATGAAGCCCAGTCTGAGATATTTGTTATCTCTCAGGGATAACGTTCCACAGATGTTGAACATACTGCAAAAATATGTAAGCATTTAAAAGATCTTTCATCTGCAATTAGAGTAAAAAGTGTTGGGTTTGTTTGCCCATTTAACATGTATCTACTAAGGGTCAGTGACCACTGTGATACACATTTTTTTATCAACACTCTTCCCTCATAATTTTCTTGACCTCTAAGGACATATGTTGGACAACGCTGTCACAAGTTATTTTCCCAGGCCATCAGAATTCAACCTACAAAAATCATACAAAAGCAGTAATAAGTACAACACATTTTCTGTTTTCTTCTTTACAATCAGCATTATCCGTTTACTTAAAAATGTTTCAACATGTGTAAAGTTCTTTTTCTCTGTGACTTTTTTGCTGTAATCAGTAACTCTACTGTAGGCTGGAGCAGAAACCAGCAGACTCTTGACCTTCAATGGCGCATGATTGAAAACCACCATCATTATGACCAGGAGTTATAATCAACTGGCCCCCTCCAGGCAGTATCCGGCCTACTCTAGGATCTTATTCAATCGGGAAAATATGACATTCTTATCAAATTGTGCAAAAACCAATGCAGAACCAAGGTAGGACCCAGCTCTGAGAGACTCGGGAATGGAAGAAAGGGCAGTTATGTTTCTCATATGAAAGAAAAAGAAGCTTTCTTTTATAAAACAAAAAGGTTGTGTTGCCACTTATATTTTTCCTGCCAATCTCTTTACATGTATACTCTTTATGCATTGTTTCACAAACCACAACCTAAGTCTCTCAAACAAAAAACAGGAGAAAGAATTGGAGCGTGGTGTAGTGGTAGAGCGGCTGCCTCATAATCGGAGGCCGTAGTAAAGAGACCATCCTGAGTTTGATTCCTGACCATGGTGCATATATTTCCCCTTTTCCTGTATGGTGTCTCAATAGTGCCAAAAAAGCATCAGAAAATATGTTTTTGCTGAAAGAAAATTATAGTCTATATGTAAATTTAGAACTAATAAACACATTAATAGTAATAATTTCACTTTTAGAAGATAATTATCACAAAATGTTGTGAGAGAAAGGTTAAGATAATTTGATTGTAATCCCACTTCTCATTTTATGCATCCCAATTAGCCGTATATACATGTTTGATGTCTGCAGACACTTGCATTTTGTCCTTCAAGAATACATAATTATATTCTCTGTGCATAATGTCCTAACAATACTGTCACTGGTGACCTACATTAGTGGTAGGAAACCATTAATCATACAGAGCGAGAGGAAAGCAGCAACCTGCCATAAACCAAAAGAGGCCATTGAGCTGGGACGCCAGGGGAGTCTCTGCGTCTCTCTGGAACAATAACATGTTTTACTAAATTCTGGTCTTTCAGAAGGTAGCATTACAGAAGTCCCCCAGGAGATGTGTGTGCACCGTGGGTGAGCGGGGGTCACCTGCTAGCCTCTGCAATGCACAAAGGAGTGTTTTGAAAGCGACAGATTAATTGCTGGTTTTGTCAGAGCCCTGAACACACTTTAGTGTCTGTCCCCTTGGGTGGTAGAAATAGCAGGTTTCACATTAATCAAACATAAACTGAGAACGGCAATGACGACAAAGCCATTCATAAGACCTGAATTCAATGAAGCTGTAAATGTTTCAGTAGAGCTGCTCTAAACTGATTCAAACCTCTTTTCGTCTCATTAGTTTTATCTTTTACAGCATGTTAAATAAATGGATGAGGAGCTGTACTCAGTGGTCCAAAGGTATGAGCTGCATCGTGAATTAAGAGTACGTTATCTCATTATAATAGCATACAATTATTTAATACTCATCCAATTTAGTCCAATAGAATACGAACAAAATCCTGTCATATATGCGTGTCAAAATGTAGAATTGCAATGAATAATTCAATTTTTAATGATGAGTTGAGAGTAGCTGCTGCATGCAACTTAAATGCTAGCCATTTACTGATGCCATTTAAAAAATAACTTTATATTGTCTTCTGGCAGTATGACGCCCTGGTGAGTGAGTCATTTTGAATATATCAAAAACAATTTCTGCTTAGCATTAAAAGCTGTTATTATGTTTAGGGTAAGCAAAAAATCTGGCAACAAGGTGTAATATTTCTTTAAACCTTTCTTTTTTGGTTTAGTATAATCTTTTGTTTCTTTCTTTTTTATCATTTTCATATTTTAAATTTATGTTTATAGAGTGTTATGAAGATCTATGTTGAAGCAAGCCATCAGCGGTTCCTATACACACGATTATTTTTAATGTTTCAATAAAACAACCTGATTTGGTTTACAAACAAGCAGGAAAACATGTTGTGTAATGTGAAAAGACTGTTAAAACGTTCAACAGTATGCAATGTGAGACATCATGTCTTCAGCTAAGAAATCTGGTTTGACTGGGTACATACATTTTAAATTACAAGTAAATCACTAAATGTTTTCTATATGTGTACAACTCAGAGCAACTGAAGGTTATTTAAAAGCAAAATCAAATAGGCTAGTTACATTCCTTCATTATCAAGCTAATAATCGCATGTTGCTGTAGTGTAGAGGTTTTCATAAGTTTATATTAACAACTAAACTGCACAAAATAGAAAAAAAATAAGTGAATAAAACAAAAACAAAGAAAAAATGTTACAAATGTTCATTGTCAACATTAATATTAATTAACATTATCACATTTCTTTGTGATGGAAACATATCTTGTAGCACTTCTGGAAGAGAATATTATCAAGTTAATGTAAAACTAACATCATTATGCCTTCCAACCAGAACCACTTAACAGCAGGGAGCCATGATCTCAATAACCATTCTCCCAGAGTCTCTTGTTGCAGATTAATGAACCGACCGTCAAGCAGCACTTCATTTAATTTTGCCCTCAGTAAATGGATATTTATGTTAATAGATAAACAAACACAAGAACAAGCCTTACTTCATTGCTTACAACAGCCTCTAGTGTTTTTACGATACTCACAATTGCTTGTAAGCTCTACAGAAGAAAGATTGAGATTTTTCTTTCATTCCATAACTGAATTATAAAGGAGAGGTCAGCACAATTACAGAACTAAAAATAAAAAGAAATGGGACTTTCATGAAGTATAATTAAAAGGAGGGAATAGAGTTCTGTGTGAACATTGAGTCGTTTAAAGGAGTTCAATACCAACATTCATTATCAAGACACCTTTTGTTTAAAAAAAAGAAAAGAAAAACAGCAAAAAGATTAAAACAGTAACAAGTAGGTAACTGCTTAAAAGAATATTAATCAATATATAGAAGCCAAAATAGAATATTAAAAATCAGGAAGATCAGTGTTGCTTTGTCTTATTTTCTGTCAAATCTAGCAAAACTTCATGTGAATTATTTTGCACAAAAGGAACAAAACATGCAATAAATTTGTGAGCAGAGATTGTATTTACTCTGTTTGACAGACATGTGAAACTATAGCATTAGAAAATCAATTACAAATTAAAAAATTTACATTTACCAGAGCAACAGTGTGTGAACTAATACACAAGTTAATGAACTCCAGGGAGACTCAAATCAATTCTTTCATGAAATTTATCATATAAATTTGATGAATCTCAAATTTCTATGATAAACTTTAATTTTTTCAAATATTTGTGAAAAAAAAAGCTACAAATGAACCCTATTTTAGACCTTTTTATTTTAATGTAGGACTTAAAGGACAAAGAAGAAGAAGACACAAATCAATTATATTGTTTTTAATTGAAAACAATTTAACCTTGTTTTTTTCAGCCTTTATTATTAGTTTAAAGTGGAATAAATACAACAGAATCATGCCAAATGCAACATGGTTATCGTGTTTGCATGACAAAAACTATCATCAGCATTTAAATGGTGAAATGCATCAGTGACATTCTGACCCAAATTAATGACAAACCAGGGGCCCTTGCACAGAGTCCTGTGAGACACCATTTATGATACTGTATTTGGGCGGCGGAGAGAAAAACACAGAGTTCAAGACAACAGTCAGTACTATCTGGTTAAAGAATAAAAAGAGCTTAATATGGTATAAATAAAGAACCAACTTAGGAAATTGTGCTTCACAGGATTCTTATATCCGTCTTTTGCTTATTATTTGGGGTGACTGTGGTTCAGTTAGAGTAGTTGCCTAATCAGGTTGTGAGTTTGAATCCACCTTACACTATATAAATCCAATTAATTTTATGTACATTATTAAGGTGTTAGTTTCCTATTAGTACTTCACAAGACATGAGGCAACTACATAATATGTGCACACACTCATATAGACACATATATAAAAAACCCGTTTAATATATATCACAAATTGTTCAAACCAGCTGATCCAGAAGTTGGGATGTTAGCTGAAAATTATAGGAAAAATATTTGCACAAATTTTATTAACTTTGTAGCATTACGTAAGAATATCCCTCTGTCTTAATGCCCTTCAAACAAGTCATTATAGCCAAAAGCTTCTGAAGCCAAACTTCCAGCTGAGGGGAGCTTTGACATTAATGTGAGTTAAACAGCCAGGTTAGAGTATCCCATTAAGAATGGATGGATGAATAGTGAGGGGTAAAGGGAGGGGAGACTTCAGGTCAAAGTCTCCCCTTGCTGCTTCTCTCTGTGAGTCAGAGGCAGTCATGCTGCACTTGATCCTCTGGTCCAATCAGTTCCAGCAAGACTCCATGTGGAAACGAAGTTGACAGACATGCATACTGTTGTAGAGTCATGAATATTAAAGCAGTGAAAGTTAGTCCAGGTGTACATAATTCATGGTTACATAAATCACATTTTGCAGAATGCAGAATAACTGGTGGGTCTTTGGAGGTGGGTGAGCATCCATGGGTGAGTCAGGATCTGGTGACTGGTTTATGGAAGTGGGGCTGACCTTTTCAAAAGGTGTAATACACACAAGTTTTATAAGACATTTATATGTTCATAGATAGGAACTAAACAAAGCCTACACCTGAATCCAGGCACAAAAAAAACCCTAACAAACAAACAAAAAAAAAAAACAGTTACAGACGATCTCAATTGTCTACACACAACTCTTAATAAAATATCAGGTTTTTAACTTTGTCACTGGTTTTCTGTCCCCAAATCTGCAGCCACAGTTTTGTTTCAAGTTCAGTAACAGTTCATTCGGCTTCTTAACTAGTTACCGCAAACTTACTTAGACACATTTTTTATATTTTATTACTGTGGGAGGAAGCCAGAGTACCCAGGGAGAACTCTTTCGTGTAAGGGGAGAACATTCAAACTCCATGCAGAAAGACCCCAGGACTAGATTCAAACCCAGGACAGGACCTTCGTGGGTCAAATCACAAATTCAACTTTCTTTTAAGCCATGTTTGATTTAAACAGGATTTTCATCATAACAACTGAAGGTAACATTGTTACGGGATGTGCTATGTGCCTGGAAAATACACAGAACTAGTTTCCAGGATGACACCAGGAGGAGATGTAGGCGATAAAACATAGTGATGAAGATGATAAGTAATGGACTGATATGAAGTGAACAGTGTAGCTACACCAGTCCTACAAAAATAATGGCTATGCATTACACGGGTGTCTTTTAAAGTTTTTATTTTTCTCTCCTATTACTCTCTTTTGCTACGAATACTGTGAAAACTACAAATTTTGGATCAAATATTAGATATATAGTTCTTTATATGATTTTTTATACTAATGTCCACTCCTAAACAATCCTAAACAGCTCAAAGGAATGCACAGTAATACAATAAAATGAAATAAAAGTAACAGCAATAACCTATATTGCCCTTTTGTCGACTAAAATCCTTTTCTGAACTTTCACCTTTGTCTCTGTTATTGTTTTAGCAGAGTCTTATATTCTAAACCACAACAAATTTCACTTTTATTTCTTCTAAAAAGTATGTTTTTCCAGTTTGATTGTAAAATGTATTTGTCAAATTATTTGTGGAAAAGTTTGTTTCTATAGCATTTTAACAGGGTTATGTAGACTTTTCAGATCCTCTCTAACTATAGGAACATAACCTTGTAAAAGAGTTAATTACACTTTGATTTCTATGCTTGATGACTTGTAAGTTCTATTTTTATATATTTGGCACACAAGT
Organism: Brachyrhaphis terrabensis; assembly: GCA_903067065.1. Classification (NCBI taxonomy): domain Eukaryota; kingdom Metazoa; phylum Chordata; class Actinopteri; order Cyprinodontiformes; family Poeciliidae; genus Brachyrhaphis; species Brachyrhaphis terrabensis. The sequence continues at coordinate 3,185 of CAEGAG010299509.1, read as the reverse complement.
GCAGCCATCATTAGCTCAGTTCTGTGTAACACAGCTTCTGATCAGCATCATTCATGTGAAGAGGAAAATCGTCAGCCTGAGTCATGGCAGCTGTCTTGGCCCAAACCCTTAAACTTCTCTTATTCATAATGTTCATAGTGGGATTTATATTTCCCTCTTGCTTCCTGCGAGAAACATTAAAGGAGGAAGCTTATGCTAAATACAATACAGCTAATCCTTTTATTAGTGGCAGCTATTAGCACAACAAAGCTGTATTTTGATCAGAAATGGTGCCTTTTACTTATTATTAAGCATTACCTTATAGTACACTGTTATTGGTGTACTTCTGCAACATTTTTTAAAAATATCTTCTGAATAAATTCTTTCCTCTTTGACCACTATTTACCAACATAAAATGTAATTATATGGATAAATGTTTACCCTTGAAAAATATCAGGATATGTGTTTGAAACGTTTTCATTTCAGTTGTTGGGTAAAATTTTGTGGAAGGACTCTGCAAAGCATTTTAGATTGGCGGAACTTCCACCATTGTATTTTAGTAATTTCTTTTGAAACTTGTCTGTACTTGTTAGGATAAATGTAACTGATTCAAAAAAAAAAGTTTGCTTTCAGCCTTCTTTTCTGAAAGAAGGAGTAACTCCTCCTGTCAATGTAATATTTTATACTTATAAACTATATCTTCTGAGTCACAAATTACCCTTTTAAATTTATCCATAAGGATACATTTAAGGTTCCTGGAAATTAGGTTCTGGGTCACAAAGTCAAAATGCTCCCAATGATACTATTGCTTGCCCTCTGGGCAAAAGGAAAAGATACAACAGCCAGAAAACAAGAACACTGATGACAGCAATTCAGCTGAGGATCATTAAATGCATATTGATGTCATGTTACTTCCTTGAGGCATTGGGAGGTTTTATTCTTTTTTATTTCATTGTGTCTGTTACCTTCATAAAATGCAATTTGCAGTATTGATATTACTTTACAGTAATGAAAAATGAAACAAATATGCACTGATGTTCTCTAGTGGGACCAAGACCACCAAGCAGAACAGATAGGAATTACTAATGTTTGAATATAAGCTATTAACTGATTGTCATTTCAGTTGGTGAAAAAATACACACACATTTAAGAAATAAGTTATCTAAGTATTCAAATTGAACTACATGTTTATTTTTAATTTATTTTTTTATTGTGATAAAAACATTTTTTCCATGCCAGGGCTATATCCTGAACAACAGTTATGGATTTTCTTTTCTATTTCATTTTCAACATTTAGGACCTTTGAGGATCCGGGACTTTGAAAGCCTTTAAAAACCTTTAGAAAAAGGAAAAATGACTTCTATCAGCAGAAGAACCAGACTCACATGAAATTGTTTGGATTACTACAGAACCATTTCATTCTTTACTGCAGACTATTTTGTGTCTTGTCACAGTCTGCTTTGTGATGGAGATGGAAACTGACAGTGAACTGTTATCGAGGTGTCTTTGTGAGACTGAAAGCCTTTCAGCTGCCATGGCATGAAACCAACGATTGTGCAACTGTTTAGAGGCGTAAAGTGAAATACCAAAAGTTTATTAACTTTAAACTATTATGTGCTTATGGAAGAGTCCAAGACAAAATAAAAAACATATCATCATGAAAAACACTTTTTCTCCTACAACTAAGAGGCAAATCTAAATGTGATGATCCATGGTATTGAATGCATGTGAAATAAATTGATTTGTTTTAAAGCTTCATAAAAAGTACTTCTCAGGGTCATCAAAAAATTCTAATTTAGCATACAAAGCCTTTCAGTTATTGCTGTCTGAATTTGTAACGTATCAGATATTGCTGCATTTTGAATTCAATTGCAGATGAAATGTTTTTCTGTAAATGTCAAACTCCACTATTCATTAAAAGCCCTTAGAGTTAATGAAAGCACCTCCAGGTGCATTGCTTTCTTATGCTAACTCTCATAGCTTTTTTTTATATACATATGAAAGAGACGAAGAAGGAGAGTAGGGGAGCTATGGTGACTCAGATTAGGCATCATGGATCATCAGTTCTCAACATTGCTGGGCTGTGTGGTTTTTCTCCAGCAACTCAGAGCATGGATTACTTCCTCCATTCCCCCTGCAGTGCCTGCTGCACTATGAAATACTATAAATGCTAAAGACTGAATACTATCAAAGCACTCTTTTCAAATGCCTTCTGCCTCGGCTCTCATTGGGTTTCTGGCTCAGCTCACAGAGAACCCTGAGAGCCATGTGCAGTGTGACAGGTTGTGATTACAGTAGCACCCAAAGAGCAAAGAATATTTCATAATGAGAAGCAACAGCAGCAAAAAGCACGATTGGTTAAAAAAATAAATTGGTAAAACTAATCCGATGTAAGTCAAACGCTAACCTCTCCTCTCTTAAATGATCCAGGAGAGGGATTAAAGGAAAGAAAGTGAAGGAAACACTAGCCTGCTGAATATTACACACTACAGAAGTAGAAATATATATATTTTTGTTTTTATTAAAACAAATACAACCAGGAAAATAAGGATGTGGCTGAGACTTTCCTTTCACAACATGACAACAGCTTGAAGCTGTTTGATCCCAACAAATTGCAACCAAAAACAAGCAAAGACCTGAGGTTGTGGACAGTTGGTATTATTTTGATGTCTTTCACAAATGAAAGATCACAGAGACAGACTGACAACCACGGTTGCACTGTGGAATTACTTCCTCCAGAAAATACACTCATACCATAAAGTGTGACGTTTAATTTGATGCCATCTGGCTGGACAGAAAGTAAGGCAGTGGTGCTTCTTGGACTTGAACATAAAAATAGTTTTTTTTAGGCAAATAAGGCATAGCATTTTGGAATAAGTAATTCAACAAGGTTTTAGTATGACACTGTACATCTACGAGTTATAAGTATGCTTTGTCCACATGAATCCTTTTACAGACAGACGTTAACTTGATCTTGCAAAAGCTGTAAAAAATCCAATTCAGTGCTGGAGACGAAATATACAAACACAAAAGCAATGTCTCCGAAGAGGCTGTGAAATAAGCACACATCTTTACTACCTATGTTGCCTATAGAGACTTTGGAGATTTGAGAAGAAATGATAATACTGTACAGCAATTTACTCTACACATCTCCACATTACTCTATTGTATCAGACTAGATATACCAACAGGGTCCTTTTGCTAAT
>CAEGAG010299454.1:0-30461 GCA_903067065.1 Brachyrhaphis terrabensis | reverse complement strand
TTCATCTTCCTCCTGTGCACTGAGACGTGTTAAGTTACATTAAACTTGCATCTTCCTCTACACATATATTCCCCCTGTCTCACTCTTACCTGGCGGCCGTTAGAAAAAATGCATAAATAAGCCGCATCATTGTATAAGCCGCAGGGTTGAAAGCATGTGACAAAAGTCGCGGCCTATAGTCCGGAAATTACGGTACTGAAAAGCTATAAGCAAACTATAGATATATATAGATATATAAAAGTTATGATGTGGATGATTGATAATCTGCACCAGATTTGCCGGTGGTTAAATTCTTAATATGATTACTTAAAAGATCAATAGTTCTCCTGGTGCCAACTAATGTGGTGTTTCTCAATTTAAGATAAAAATCTGATTTGATAATATTTAATTCCACCGTTGTCTAGGTCTACCAGGGTTTTAAAAATAGTATGTACCAAAATTAGTGTAAGAACATTGAGTGATGCTGACCTGGCCCTCCTCCAACTGGTGACCAAAGGAGCACAATCCGTCATTCTTATTAAGACTGAAGGCTCTACCCAAACATAAAGCTTATTGTTGTGTTACTATATAAAGAGCAGGACAGCAAAGCAGTAGATTATTTTGTTCAAGACGCCTGTCAGAATCAGTGACTGGAAAAAACCCACCTCATGTTCTTGTCACCAGACCAAAATCCACACCCCAAATAAACCAACAAAAACTGTGTTTGCAGCATCCAGGACATCGCCATCTTGTTCAACGTCATCATCATCCTCCTGATGATGTTCAACACCTACGTCTTCCAGGTCGGCCTTGTGTCTGTGCTGCTGGGCAGATTCAGGGCTCTGCTCATTTTCTCCGCTCTCTACCTGACCCTCAGCATCTGCTTCCACTGCTGGGTGTTGGTATGCTCCGGCCTTCACAGAGTGTTGTGTGCAAACAGAAACTCAGAAATTAAGACATGTCTGACTTTACTTCTACACTCTTTCAGTGTACAGTGCTGTGAAAAAGTATTTCATCTCTTACAGATTCCTTTTTTGTGTGTTTTTTGTCAGACAATTTAAAATTTTCAATACAAAGTACAGTTTTAAAATGATTTCATTTATTGAGGAATCAACTCAACCATTAATTAACCGCATTTTCCAGGAAAGCCACATCTGCCTGATTACTGGCCCAACCAATCAAGAAATTGCATGAAGCATGAAGTAGGAAGTGGCTCAGGAGGCAGGGGTTCATGTTGTAATTGGTGGGTTGCCAGTTTGAACCCCTGTTCCGTCTGTCTCAGTCACTTTCCTGTTGTATCTTTGGTCAGAGGTGGTGCCGATTAAGTGGCACCACCTTAATCGGCGCCCCAGTGGCAGTCTGACAGACTGCCTCAGTGGCTACAATGTAGTTTACCACCATTAGTGCCACTAAACAAGCCAGTGACTGATTGTAAAGTGCTTTGGAGTCCTCTGACTTTATACAATTATATACAAGTGCAACCCCTTTACCATTACCATGAAAATAATTGCGTAATCATCCCCCAATGACAAGGTTTCCAATAAGTGCCAGGCCTCATCACTCGAAGAAAAGAATCCAGAAACTCTAAAGCTGTACTCTGATGTGTGCCAGACAAAATCTGTGCTTATTAATAAAAACAAAAATGTAATGTTTCTATTTTGTAAAATATTCTCTACAGCTATTTAAAAGACTCATGGATGGGTCAGCCAATTATAAGACTTAGGACACAATTCCTTTTTCATATAATGATTACATTTGTTTGGATTGCTTTTTCCCTAATTCAATGAAATCATCATAGATAAATAATCTTGAGAGATCTGTAATGGGGCAAATACATTTTCACAGTCCTGTGTAATTGCTTTGCATTGTGAGTGTTTTATCTTTTTGCTCCTAGAACCTAAGATGGCTCGACTCGAACCGTTTTGTGTGGACAGATGGTCTTCTGACTCTCTTTGTTTTCCAGAGAACAGGTAATTAATTCAAAGATAAAACAGACACAAACACAGTTACTCTTGGTTTTTCTTACATCTTGTGTCTGTTAACAGCGGCTGTGTTGTACTACTACTTATACAAGCGCACAGCGGAGCACATGGGGGACCCAAGGCTGTATGAGGACTCTATGTGGCTGCGTGATCAATTTGCCAGAGCTCGTCAGTGACAATGGGACAGTGTTGAGAGAAACAATAAAGGCTCCTTGTGGAAACTGCCATCTGACAAGACTGGGCATGCTCACCAGTGACTGATATCTGAATCCTTAAATTTTATGCTTGTAATGTGTTGGACTCTAAGAGAATTGCCATTAAGCACAGATTGAACTCATGCTCTGTTAGTGAATAACTCAAAGTTTTACAGTTTGTTTTAGCTGGCTCCTCAAAGTGAGGCAGACAGGCAGTTAAATGGTTTACACTGGCAGGCAAGCCAAGGATGGCACATGTAGTATAGTATTAATCAGGATTGAGCCTGTTAATCTTTGTGGCCTTTTAAAAACAATCTACTGCAAACGAAAGAATGAAAAATGTTTGGCCTGCCTTCATTTCATTTTATCTTTTGTACCCATCGACTCTAAGATGTAAACCTTGTCCATTTGGTAGAATTTTATTATTTCCCTCAAAGAAAGAAATCAGATTTTTTTTTTTGCCTTAATAAAATGTTAGCCTGTGCTGTTTACATTGTAAAAGTGAGTTAAACAAGCCAATTTCTGTTTGAACTCTGTTGGGTTTTTAGTTGGAATCTTCATATTGTGTTCAATGTTTTTTTTATTAAATAATCCTCGTCTAATTACGGTGTAATCCTTCATTAGTAGGCTAGTCAGTATTATCCAGGAGACAAGGTGAAGCAGGGTGCCCTATTTTTAACCCAAAGATTAATCTGGGATTGAGGCTTTAAGGTGCCACTAGTGAAACACACCACAAATAGCCTTTAATGTGTCAAAATAACTTACTATTCTCAACCTGGTTAAAGCTGCGAGGCTCTTCGAGACAGGTAGTAACGCTTGTCCAAAACCATTAACACTGTTTTGCAAACGTAGTTATCCCACTATGTCCAGTTCATATCACAAAATTAATTTCTTTATGCAATTGCCCAAAAGAAAATTGAGTTTAATTTAAAACGGGTAAAAAATTATACATGGCTAAAAATAAAAATCTGAAGATTGCTGTGCATTTGCATTCAATAGAAACAATTTAATACTTAATAGAACCTTCCACTGCAATAAGGATTATTGTCTTTAGAGGAATATCAGTGATATTTGTTTATCTAAAAAAAAGACATCTTTGCAAAGTAGCTGAAACTTAAGTGAGATTAAAGCCTCCATGATGGCAAAATTATTAGCACTGTTGGCTTGCAACAAGAATGTATTGAGTTGGAATTCCTGCCAGGACTTTTCTGCACGGTTTGCATCTTGTAGAAAGACTCTGGCATTAGGAGTGAATGACTGAAGGCCATCTTAACAGATTTTTAAACCTGAACTCTGAATTGCTTTATGACTATTTATCTTATAGCATGTCAGTCTATTTCAATTAAATTACAGGTTTAACAGAGCGTGCGTTATTATTGTGCAACATGGCCCTACTTTAATCCTAACCTGTCTATATTGTATTATTAAAATATTAATAGAAGAATCACACACATGACACTTAAAGAACAACACCTTAATTTGTACAAATCCCCTTTACTTGTGAAATGAAATCCAGAGTCCATGTGATTCAATTAATATCGTCAGTGCCATCAAATTAAAAGCCCGAATCTTGTAAGTGTTGTGATGGATGTTCTTTGTCCCGTTGGAATGTGTGATGTTCTTTTGACTTAGCCACCTAAAACAGCAGGAAAACAGATACAATTCAGTTAAAAGTGCTTAATAAACATAAACCTCTAATAACAATGTAAAAGACAAGATGTTACATGTACCTTCATACGTAGATGCCAACCCACAGCAGTAAGAAAAGCACACCAAAGCCCATAAAAAGTGAAGCCACCAGTGAGATAAGCAGCTCCTTGTAGACGTCCCTTGTGTATTTTGTTGACGTTACTTCATAACTGATGAAAAGTTCAGGTAAACTCAGACAGAAGCACAAAGCTAAAAAATAAAAATCCTCTCAGTCTAATATACATGAAATGGGCTGGTGAAAGCATTAAAATACCAAACCCACCAATTGGACTTTTTATTTTAATTTTAATATTTGTATTTCCTCAGTTTGTTTTAAATGTCCATAATTATTTTTTTTACTGCCACAATATGTCATAATTCCACTTCATCACTATACGGTCAACATAATTCATCACAACATAGGAATTTTTAATGACATTGAACCTGTTGTACTTCCAATTCTTTTTTTTTGTTTTTTTTTGACACAAGCTAACAGTTCATAGGAATGTGCAATTATTGTACAGCATAGTCTATTTTTTGTGTGTATCCTGACTTTGTTTTGTCAATGTCTACTCTACATCCCCCAGCTGTGAGTTTGATTTCAAACATTCATATATCAAAAGTCCAGTGAATTGATATGCCATCATATATTTTTGTGTTGTGCAAATTGTGTTGTCTATAACTCCGAAAGACTAAAACTCTGCTATTTTCCAATCAATAAAGGAGATATTTCAAATTACATTATTATTCTTTGACACAAGAGTTACAAGTTATAGAATATTTAAGTTGCCATATACGGCGCAATATAATCTTGAACCAGAAGCATCCATAGGAGACAACGCGCATTTAATACTTTCATGTCCTTTATGCTGTGTACAACGGACAGCATAAGGTACTGTAGCAGAACCAGCGGAAGGATACACGAAGAACCAGGCTGTGAAGAACATTCCGATGGCCAGCAGGACCACAGTGAGGTGGGGGAACACCGCTGGGTTCACCGGGCTGGTGTACCTGGTCATGGCCTCTAGTTCCTGCAGCCACAGCAAACAGGAAGCCCACACACAAGCAGCTTAAAAATACTGAAATTTATCAAAGTAACGGAACATAAAATCAATTTCCGGCTTTGGTAAGTGATACAAACAATCTGAAGACATTTAATGACTTGCTCAGCAACGTTTGCATGCTTGCTAGCTGCTCCATTCAGAAAATGTATTGATTTATCGGGGAACTAGAATACAACGTGTAAAGATGAAGCTAGCAAAATATATCAAGGTTGCATGTATAAAAGTATAATATGATATACATTGAGTAATAAATATCGTAATTCATTACCATTTTGTGACGAAGCGAGATTCCCGCAGCTACTGTTCGAGATGAAAAGGCCACGTACTGGTTACTTCTTCCTGGTTTTTTCTGGACGTATGGATGACGTCATTACGTCATATCACTTTTTCCCTCATGTAAGCCTTTCAGGAAAATTTGCCTTTCGCATCTCTCAGTGCTTTAAACATTTTATTCGTTATTTGCTCTGTAAGTTTTTACCTAGTGATCTACAATGAAATAGTCATCAATGAGTCTTTTATTATGTGTGTTCTGCCTGAGAGACAAAGTTCAGGGCATACCGTACTATTTTCTTTCTAGAAATTTTAAATGATTGACTGCCATCCAGTGGACAGGATGAAAAATGATCTAAGAAAAAGGAGACACATTCAGACAATGCAATAATCAATTTATTTGCTGCATGCAATCATAGTATTACAGCGTATTTTTGACCCCAAAAAAGCTTTAATAATAAAATGTTTAAAAGTAGTGATATTATTCCAGGCAATAAACTTCATCCGTATGCTATTCTTCTTTTTCAAAGAAATCTAAAATTGCAAATGTGTGCTCATCTTACGCTAAGTTAATATATTATTGATAAAAAAAACCTGAAAAAAATAAAGCACATCAGCTAAAAAGGAGACACAAAATGATGCAACAGAATAATATGGAATGCAGTTCTACCTTGGGAATCTGACATCAGCTTCATGCATTGGATGAATCAAAAGCAGTTCATATATATATTTATATACAGTGACAAAAGTGCTACAGTGGTTTATGCTAACTGGTGCTTTTTAAATAGCCAAAATAGTATCCTCTACCCACATGAGTACAGTGAAAGAATGACACAGTCTACATTATAAATGCTATAATCTCTGTTTGATGGCTGTTCTTTCCGTTCTTTGCTAGTTATCTTTGAGTTACTTTTTTTGTTGTTTTTCTGATTATAGATGTTTTAAACACATAACACATGACAGTTTTTAATCAACACATTATGTCAGAAAAATTTCAAAAAATTATTAGAAATAAAAAAGAAAATTAAAAAAACATATAATACAGATGTAATAAAAACGCTATCACTGCATAGTCTTAGTTTGTTTAAGGCATGGGGAAAATGTTTAATAGTGATCCAACAAAATACACAGAAGAGTAAAACCAGTGCAAAATTTTCAAATTTATCATTGCCCTTTCAAACACTCAGTTCCATGATCCAAAAGGTAAAATACACCAGAAGACATCTACCCTCAAAGCCATAATGTAGTACTTAGAGAAATGATTGGACATGCACCTGAAATTGCACCTGAAACTTGCAATTATACCAATTATGCCTCACCAGCATTGTCCAGTTAAAAAGTACAGTGTAAGCTATTCCAGTGTTGGTGGAAATATTGTCAGTAAAAGACTGTTTTTCCTCTGCCGCATCCTAAAAGCAACAGTGTATCATCATGTTTGTTTCCAGTGATTTGTTCTAGTTTCCAGTTTTATTCTACACAATTATCTTCCAGTGATTTTTGCAGAAGACTTGGCTCAGGGGTCTCATCTCATATTTCCACTCCATCTTTCCATAAGGAGCAACTTCAGTGTAGCCAAATGCATAAACATTTTATAATGAGTCATTCAGTGTTATAACTCCATACAGTGTTTAATTTATTTTTTCCATAATGATGAAGTGGACAGTGTAGATGCCAGTAGAAACCTCAACATGAAGCTCCACTGTGGAGACTAAGGATTTACCAGTGTTCTCTAGCTGAGGTATATTCAGTACCAAAGGCATATATATTTTTGGCTTATGCTATAACTGGAAGACATTTTGATCAAATGTAAAGATAACCATATATTTTTGGATATTGCTTGGATCATGAATGTTACAGTATTTAGTGTGTCATATTGCAGCCTCCATAATTACTGGCAGCCCTGCTAAAAATATGTGTAAAAATATAGAAATCTTTCTTGCAGTTCTGTAATCTCACACAATTCTTAAAAAAAAACATTTTAAAACATTTACTCAGTTCCAAAAATAATGTGTTAAGAAATAATACCTTTTAATGAAATCAACAATGGAGACTGCATTAAGTCTGCTATATTTAATTAACTAAAATTGAACTCTACTTGGCAAGCTAATCAGAAGGTTTAGGAACTATAACTTTAAGAAATTACTTTTTGTTTTCAGCATGACATCACAAGGAGCCCCATTGCTCCTAGTCACTCCATAAAATACAAAAAACAAGAGAACATCTCTCCCCTGTATTGATCATCTATTTATAGAGAAATAATAATAAACAAATTAAAACAACTTAAGCTGCAATCAAAAAGGCTAAATGAGAATACATTATCTTGCTAGAAGCAAGATGGTAAAGGGTGTAAAATATATCCAAAATAAAATCTCCGTAGCAACAAAAAATCAGTAACACATGATAAATATTTGTAAAGCCACATAATGCCCACTGTTTAGTGTGACAACAGATCTACACTGCTGTTGTTTGCCTGGTGATCTTCCAAAGGCCTTGTTCGAGTGCACATCAACATAAACTGCACATCAACATAAACAGAATGTTTTGAGTAAAATCCGGTGGCTCCTGTGAAAACTGATAATGGATCATCATTGGTACTTTCAGTAGTTTAATGATCCAAAACAGCACCTGAATGCAATTAAAAACATGTGGGATGAATTTAAGAGAACAGATCAAAATGTAATGTAGAAGTTTAGACTAAGTAAAAATATGATGCAAAGAGTAACGCTTAAAGGTCCCTCTGTCTGTAAGAGGTTCACACATTGCCTTGAATGAGTGTGTCATGATTCAGTCTGAATCATGACACACATTTCACTCCAGAGCAATCACAGCTGAAGTTATTTTCCGGATTTTTACACATTTTGAACAAAGGGTGCCAACAACAATGGAGGGTGCTGTATTCCAGTAATCACAGGAATCAGGAATCACTTACTAAAAATTAATTTGGTACAGATTGCAGTTGGGATAGTGGTAAATTTTGTTGGTCATGAAAATCTTTAAAATTATATACAGTAAGAAGGAAAGATCATTCTATCATACACAGTCTGCATCCAGAACCACAAACAGGAAATACACGATGAAGTGTGAAGAAACAGGCACACATCAACTTCCTCTTCACACACAGCTGCTTTGAATGAGAAAATGGTAGTCAGAGTGCAATGGGATTTTTTCTTCTGTGGCACAACTCACTTCTCCCTGCCAACAAAAAAATGAACAAATATGTTAAAATCAACACAATCATAGAAAATCAAAATTATTCCACAAGATTTAGAAAATTGAGGGAGTCAGATGACAATATTAGTATCTGAGTAAGTCCCTTATTTTTCTAGGCCAGGTATACTCACAGAGTGAGAGACACGGAAGTGATAGGTGACATCTTGGAAAGACAAAACGGGTACTGACCAGAGGTGATGAGTCCCCTTAGAAACAAGCAGAGATATTATCCGTGACCCAAATGAGTAATGTATGCTGTGAAAATATAAATAGCTTATATAAGCGATACTGATCATTTTTGGTCAGATATACCTTTGTAGATGTACTCTGTCCACTGTAGAGCTCTGACTCTGTGTGGTTGGGACATAAACGTCCTTTGGTGGCTCCACATTGTTTCACCCACACACTATTTCTTGACCTAAAAAAAATTTATTTCACTACTTTCATTACCAATTACAGTGTCCTGTAATATATTATAGTATCTACAGGCCTTTAAATAAGAACATTACTACAGCATGCATTCCCATTATATCTTCTAGTCAAAGAGAGAAAGACAACAAAAAAAGGTTAATGATGGTAAACAAAATCAAAATCACATTAATAAAATCAACAAAAACAGAACAAAAAAATAAATAAAAGTACATTTTGTTAAACTAAAATGTGAAAGAGCAGTGGGGCAAAATGGCCAGTACTAAACTTAACATTACCAGAAAAATTGTTCAGCTCAATATGGACTTAGTAATGTATCTGGGTTTTTTTTACTTGTTGCAGCAGACACCTCTGAAATCAGGTTTTTAATGAGCTGAAAACACCATGATAAAATAACATTTTGTGAGTTATCATAATAGCATAACAAGGTTTACACTTTTTATCACTTGAGAAATGCCTGTCCTAGAAGCCTTTACATATATATGAGTTTGTTGATGTCTTTGTTAGTCATTAGTAACTCAAAAAAAACGGAAGTCGGAAATTTTACTGTTACAATTATATTTGGAAGATATAACAAATTACAAAAATAAGTGCAAAATCTTATTTAAGAGATTATATTTTAATGTAATAGAAAATAAGGCAAGGAAAAAATATCTGGAAACACAAAATAATGAGATCCATGACATTTTAAGACCTAATAGAAACCCTGCAACTATGATTAAACACAATCACATCATTTGTGTTATAGTTCACCCATTCTATACTTACATCATGTGTAGTGTAATTTGTGGTATGGAATGATTTTTTTGTCCCCTAAGTGATAGAGTGTAGCTGCGGAGGGACACAAAACATGCATTAATAAGAAATATTGAAAGTCATAGCAAAAATATCTATATATGTCCACCAATAACCAAGAATTATTCTTCTTCTAATTTCAGACCTGCAGCTTTCCGCTGACTCACAACTTTGTGAGTTGATTTCTTGGCTTGTCTCCACAATGTGAACACTTTTTAGAGATGGAGCTGTCGCTGTTCCTGTGATGGAAAAACAAAATGTATCATGTTCTCTAAGCCAGACTTATACCGTCATACATTAAATACACAATCTTGATTTTGTGGTCATTAAACCCAATGCTTCATATTATTTGCGCACTGCTTGCTAATGTGTAAAGAAGTGTCATGGCTGGGTTGTAGTCAGGTACCTTTAGCATGCAGGCTGCGTTGTCTCCGTGGTGCTGGCTGTTGACCTGGAGGCAACCGGTTGGTGGTTCCCACTCCCTCTGCATCTGGGGACACAGGTCTCTTGGACTTGGCAAAGTACATGGGTGCTGATGTGTGGCTGAGACGGTTCCTGTTGTGGCCATCTTTGTCCATTTGCCTGGACTTGGCCTTTTTAACAATGGTGCCAGGAGTGGGAACTGGGATGCTCAAACCTTGAGAGGACAGATAATTAATCTGTACAGTGAGCACGACTGCTGTGTAATATGAGTACATGATATGTTAATTTTTCTCACCAGATGTGGATTGGTTACTACTCAATGCCAGAGTAGCTGCTGATTGGTTGTTCACAGTTGTGGTTGAACAGCAAGCTATTGATGTTTAAAAACAACATGATTGAGCTTAATTCATTAAGCTTAATAATTTCACAATCAAATTGAAGTTGATAGTACCTGGTGCAGATGTGGTAGAGACTGAAGTCTTGTGGGATGATTCCAGTGCAGTTCTTGACCTGCACCAATCAGAAACATACTTTAATGCATTCCAGTGATTTATATTATGACCATATGTGGTACATAATCCAATTTCACACTAAACAGAAACAGCTGAGCAATTTAAGTTAGGAATGACAGAGCTCAAGGAAACTTAAGTTGTAGAAAAGCTGGCAGTGTACCATGTGCAAACAGGGGGACAGACAGTTATAGTAGCAGTGAAGATAGGCATCCATGAGATGTAGAGAACACAAGAAGAAACATAGCTACGGGAAACAGAGACATAGTTAACAGAATCATTTTAAAAGTAGAAATGGAGAGATGTTGTGGTAAGCTTGTCTCTGAATCTGAAAAGTGCATACCCATCTTTCTCTGTGATGGCTCCTCTATGGTGAAGAGTAAGAACGTAAAGGACTGACATCGAAATGACGCTGCAAACAAACAAGCAAACAGGTGAGGCATAATCAAACCAGATGTATGCATAAAAACTTTCATGTACCTGGAACCCTTTGTACAAACCTGAAGGCCATGACAATAAGAAGAGCCAGGATGATTCCCTGCATGAACCTCTGACTGATGCAACCCTGATCAAGAGGTGAGCCCTGGAACAGGCAGATCAAACGCAATGACATCTGTACAAATTGCAGTTCACCAATAGGTAGTTTTGCAAAGCACTGTATAACTTAAAAACTATAATTCAGGCACACACCTTGCTCCCGGGTTTGACTGTTTTTTTCTTGAGTGGACCACTTCCTGTTCTGCTAAAATAACTTCCCGACTGGCTATAAAGACACACAAAAAATAGTTTTCATAGAGCACATGGCACATTTTAGATGGACCTACGCCTCAAAATCAAAAGGGATTTGTTTCTTTCTCACCTTACTGTGCTGCTGCTCACTGTGCTCTTCATGCTGTCAAGGCGCCGCAGATTGGCCAGTTTGCGACTCCAGCGCTCAAGTTCATCTATGCGAGTCTCCAGGTTGTCCGTCAGCTTGCAGAGCTCCTTCACAGCTCCGACATTCTCCATAAAAATACGCTCCTTCAAAAACAACAGGACACAATCAGCGCCAACTATATATAGAAGTTCTGCTTGTTTGAAAATGCATTTCTGTGCAATCTTTACCTTATTGACAACTAAAAGGTTGGGAATAGTTTCTCCATTGGCACAAACGACATCACCTCCTTCCTTAACAGCTTCAGGAAGGATCTGCTGAACTTCCTGAGCAATGACACCTGTATGGAGAGAAGCAGAAGTATAAAGAGCATCAAGAAGATGTGACAACATGTAGATGATGAAAAATGCACAGACACATACTGTATTACACATCGTACCAGGAAGATAAAGCTGCAGAAGTAGAAATAACTTGTGAAGTCATTACCTGTCTCTGCTGTGTTCTCTATGCCCACTGTTGCAGCAAACTCAGGTTTGTATTGATAATGAACCAGCCTCATCTGAGAAATCCGTTTCAAATTGTCCGTGGTGTTAACCTAATGAAAGATAACAGCACTGTATGAATAGATAAAGTATGATGCAGAAAGTAGCTTTATGTGAGAAGTGTTAAAACACTGTTTGAAATGCAGAAAAAAAGCACAGTGCAATTACAGTATATAATATAACAGGTACAATGTTTTAAATGGTGAACTTTTCATTTTTTATTTGATATTAGAATAGGGAACGAAGCAAAGATAACAGCTAAAAAGTACTAGGAAAATTATGTAATGCTAAAGAAAACAGAAGAAAGTTTCACAACTTGATAGGTGAAAGGTTGGCAAAATGTGTAATAGTCCACCCCAACTCCCCAAGAGTCAAACCTCACTGCTTAATCTTTGAAAGGCAAAAAGGAAACAAAGGAGTGTCAAAACTTTTCTGAATTATAATTCTAGGATCAAATATATAATGGGCGGAGAGGCTGATGAAATTCAACATTCCAGTTATTTGCCTTTGTGCTATTTTAGACAGGTAGTAATAGTTATATGTTTATTTTTCTTTCTTTGGCTTCATCTGGTTAACCAAGTGTGTGCTATTATTATAAATCTAGAACTTGAAGGTGTTTGTTTGAGCTCAATCCTCTGATGTATGCATGTTTAAGACCCTAATTTTGAAGTAGGAAAGGATGTACTTCCTGTTTTGATCTGATGTGTTTACAGAAAATGAAAATGTAAAAGAAGACTATTGTCCAGGCAGGCAAACAAAACGTAGCAGCCTAAAACCTTTTAAATATAGGATAGAAATTTTTGGATGTATTACACAAAAGATAAAAAAAGAAGATTCTCAATTCTTCTTTGGCAAAGGACCAACTTAGAATTAATCATGTCAGGACTGGAATATTGTAAACCAATTAAAAATCTATAAATCACAGTTCATGACTATTCAAACTTTTGTTCTACCTGTGAAATCAAATTTGCAGGAATTTTTAGATTTCTCCTGCTATTGCTAGAATCTCTGAAATTTTTTTAGAGCACCCACAGAGTCACACACTCATCCTGACCTCCTGGACATTTTCTTTTGCTCTGATGTCTGATGGATGGACAAGGGATCCCATGACTTTGACGTTGCCGTGCACAACGAGAGCCTCATCTGGACGGTCTGTACTAATGCCGACTCTGCCGTGGTGGCACACGGAGTCTGGCAGCTGCCCACGCTGCCACAGAACCTCATTATCACTTTCAAATTGGCCTGGGTTGGATGCCTGTCGCAAAAAAATCAAAGGAAGAGGTACACTGGGAATCAGATTCACATATTAAAAAATAGCAATGTGGTACACATTGGAAGTAAAACACATATTTAGAATATTGTGCTTACAGTCATGGTAAAAAAAAAGTATGTCCATCTTACATTTTGTAAAAACAATCTGGCCTTTTGTGTCCTGAAGACATTTAAATCTAGCCTTAAATGTGTAAACCCAAATACAATATATATTTTATCTTATATATTAAGAGAAATATGAAAAGAAGAAACACTGGAAAACCAACAGCTCAGAAATCATAGCTTCATACAAAACCCCAGTAATTAAATGAGATTGTTTTTTACCATGGTTGTGCTTGCTTTATATACACTTTTGGTTATCACAGCTACACATTTTTACATAATAAAAATCTCATTTTTATATCACAATGATAAAAGCAAAATCTCCAAAACAAGTAAATTCTCTTGTTACAAAAAATACACATTATGTTTCTCTATCTCATGCAGTTATGATAAATAATTGTATAATAAATACAATAAACATTGCTGTCCAGCAAAAAGCTTTTGTTTGAAAATTTTAGATTTCATGTTTTAAAGGGCAAATGTTAAACTACTTCGGACTCAGGAAATCTCTGAATTTCAATTGACCTTTCTATTGTTTTTAACAGCAGTCCACTTTTTAAACCTTGCTTTTGGAGCCACTTCTCTAAAAGTAGCTAATTCTTGTGATTTACAGTTTTCACAGTTTTTCGGAGAAATATAAGTGTCTGTGTAAATCAAACAAGAATACTGATCAGAACCAGAGCAGAAATTATATTTACCATGATTTCTAGTTTTTTTAAATTATAATTTAGGCCATGAGTGGTCATTCACCACTTTGGCAAACTAGCCTGGGCATTCCACATACCACTTTTAAATTCAGAGTGTGGTGCTGGTTTGTTAGATCTCCAAACTTTTTTTTATTTTTTCAGATTTTCATCTTCTCACTTGATAAATCACAAGCAGTCTTTGCCTTTCTGAGCTCATATTTAAGCTAGAGACATTGTTGTTGCTATTTAGACAATTTCTTCCTAGATTTTGGACATATAAATTAATATAGCAATCCAAGCTGAACATAATTGTTGTAAGAAGTGGTAATAAATGTCCTTTAAGATGAATTAAAGGACAAAGGACCATGAGGAATTTAAAAATGTGCTTAAGAATACGCAACTGCTTTAATGTTTTAGATTTAAATTTTTGTAACCACCAGTTTTTTATGTACTTATATTTGAAACTGTACTCCATCTCTTTGTTCATGCCATTACTTGTTGCGTCACTGCTGACATAATCAACCTTCAAAGTTTGCAGCCTGTAATTTGGACACACTCTGCAACTACATCAACACATTTTGCTCATAAAATAGAGAAATTCTCTGAATTCTCTTTTTACAGGACAGCAGCATCATGTATTCTTTCATCATTTGAGCTCTGGGGAACAATTTTGTTTCAAAATGTAAAGGTAAGAACATTCACACAGGTTAAAGGACCGGAGAGGATGAGGTTAGAAAGGGCCAAAGAGCTGCTCAATAGAAAAGTTTCACATTCACACGGGATATGATTGCTGTAAGAAGGAAACAGACATGGCCAGACGTTACCCTGACGATGATCCTCTCAGACACCTGTGCAGCCACAGTGTAGCTCTGACTGTGGGACTGTGCATGCAGGGCCACTACCAGCATGAAATACCTGCAAAGATTAATGCAGTCACAAACAAGAGACTCCTAAGGGTCATAAATGTGTCCAAATATTTCACGTTTATGCAGCACACTTTTTCTACCTCTGATCAGGATTCGGTTTGCCCTTCTTCCTCATGTTATTTGCTGTGGTCTCGCTGAAGTGGAGTCGTCCTACTGTAACTTTGGTGACCTGCTCAGGGGGCAACGTGACCCTGGCACACAGAGACAAATATAATGATTGCATGATTGAGCTCATGATTGTTTCAAAGTGATTTAAGGAGCATGGACTTACAGCACTGGCTTGAAAGGCCTCTTGCTGCGGTCAGACTGTGACTGTTCCACACTGATCGATTGATTCATGGTTTCCACCTGGCGGCAAAGAACAAAAATTGAGTACTTAATAAATACACACCCTTACGCCCAGGGTCAAATTAAAGGTGTGAATATTTTTCCATATCATTATTCCTTAAAAACATTCATAAATCTACAATTTATAGAATATGGAAAGTAATAAATGTCAGGTTGTCCATCATCTAAGGACCTAATCAAGCCAAGTTGATACCATACATACATCTGAAATCATGCTTTGACTGTCCAGCATGTTTCCTTCACCTTCACTCCATGGAGTTTGAGATAAAAGCAGTCTATGGGCTGCAGGCCTTCATTCATCTTGATATATTTAGGGTCTCCAAGCATCCCGATATACACTGTGACCTGGAAGTGGTTCTTCTTCTGGCATACAAAGGCATCGTCAGCCAAGGAGAAGTTGAAGCCTTTGTCAGCATCGACGCGGTAGGTTGGCATCGGTCTGAACAAGGAAGAAGAAAATCTGCTGAATTTACAGGTAATTTTCACAGAATGTACTTGCTACTTTTTTGTAATTAAGTTACACTTTAGTAGGTTAAAGGTGACTTTCTTTTTATTATTTTATGTAAACCTATATGTTACTTTCAGTGAAATAAAAGATTACTTTCCAAGAATTTATGAATAATGTTTCCAGAAAATGCTAATTATTTTCTTTCAGCTTAAGTAAATAATTCTTTAATATTGATTTTTATAAAAGTACTAATTCCCGTGTCAGATTTCTTTTCACTTTATTAACAATTATTAAAATATTATAAGTGAAAAATCTGCCAGTGGAACTAGTATTTTTATTAGTATTAAGGAATTATTGACTTGAAACAAGCTCCTATATCTTAAGAGTTTGTTTTGTCTTATTTCAAGTGTACTAAAATACTTGCACTAGAAACTAGACCAAAAATACTTTTCTATTTTTCCAGCGTAGGGAAATATAGGTTTTATTATACAAGTTCAGAAAAACTACAAGCTATCAACAAAATGTTATATTTTTAAGCATTAACATGGCTATTCATCTGTATTTTTCTGCTAATTGGAGGTCACCTCAGATTAAATGTTCCCTTAAAATTTCATAATTTTGAAAAGTCACTCCCGTATATTTTCATAATTTAAGCATTGTGTGCTTAGAGCTTCAATGGTCAACCAGGTGGTTTTGATAACATATCTCAAAGGTCCTGGGAGTTCATTCCAACCTCCCTCCCTATCTTGTTTGGCACTGCAAAAGCACAACGAAGTGCAATACTTTTTTTTTTTCCCCCCTTTATCCTCGTCGACGGTGTCTGTCTAAATTGAAACCCTGCTCTTGTTCACTCCCACATATACCTCACTGCGCAGGAATGTTGTGGAAAGCCATTACTTTTCCACTCCTGTCGTGCATTTTGTTGAATTATACCAGTAACCAATTAAATCATAGTTCATTTTTTAAAATCCATTAATCTCTTTTTGCTTCTGCACAATGTAGCAAAGATGAATTCCACGCACAGGTCCTTGCCGTTGGCATCATAAAGGGGTGTCCATTTGTTCTGCTGGTGAGGTTGCCACTTGATGCACTGATAGTTTGGGTCCAGGTAGGTGTTGTCTGCATCCTGCATTAAACCTGTGACAAACACGTTTAAAACAGCTGACTTTAACGCGTTGAAGCTTCATGTAATGAACGTTCTGTTCTGTAAATCTGTGTTAAGAGTTAGTGAGAGCTGGTGAGCGTGAGGTAGAGGAGGTGGGGGAGGGAGGGAAGAAAGATGCCTGCCTACCTGGTTCTTGTTTGATGATACCTGTGAGGATTTGGGAATTCAAGGTGCTGTTGGGAGATTCAGAGTGCTTCCTCTTCTTGGTTTGATGAACAGGGATGCTGCTGCAAAATCAAAATCAGAACTGATTGAGTCTGATGTTTCAACACCCACTGGCGAAGACAACCCTATCCACTCACTCACTCTTGCCCCTGAGGATGCTGCAGCAGCTGATGGAGCATTTGTGTCTGCTGCATCTCCCCACCCCCACTAGTTGCTGGGCCGATATGATACTGCGAGATCATGGGCTCTGGCTTTAGGTACATGTCTCGATGCATGCCAGGATAGTGGCCGTGTGGTGGGAGAGGCGGCGTTGGAGTCATCTGGCACATATTCTCTGGAGTCATGGTTCTGATCATGTGAGGATCTAAACCAAAGATTTGAGAATGCAAGCACACTATTTTAGAGGCAAAATTGAATCTAAATGTTGAAAAAAGGTGAGATTAATGAAACAGTGAAACAATATATTTGGCTGCAAAGTCGGTGTCTGGTTTAATTAAAATAAAATAAACCAACATAGGTTTGGCGTTTGAATTCCCATTTTCTAAAGCAAAAAGCGAGCTACTCACCATTCAGCTGCTGAGGGGAATAAGGCTCAGAGCTGGAGTCTGGTGGGGACTCAGGAAGAGTCCTAGCAGCAAAGATTCAAAGAAGGAAAGAAAAATAATGGGAATTAGTTTAAAACTTATAACACAGTTGTGCTTTTTTCTTGTTCTGCATTTTCTCATAACCAGAAAGGTCAGATTTTCTGTTTTTGAGGATATAAGTGGACTCTTTATCTCTGCTATCAGTCCTCCCTCTCATCCTGACTAACACTTTAAATGACTAAAGTAACATTGATAATGCACTTGTTGAAGAGTTAGGTTTTGGCTATAATGGTGAAGTAAAAGTATTGTATTATGTATTATTAATCAAAATCCCAATGATTAGCAACCTGGTACAGCTGTGGCATAATATGAGAACATTTCATTTTGATATATTAATTCTGTAAATGAAAACATACCCTGTTTCCCACCAACAAAATAAGTTCAACTTAAGTATTTTAAAAATTTTAATTGATACTTAATTTTTTTAAAGTTGATCAAAGTTTAAACAAATGTTTAATAAATGATCCATGGTATTACATTTCTTTGATGTATAAGTTGTAAAAATGGCTCAATGCCATTTTTATAAAAAATGTGAAAGACAAGAAAACATGATATTCAAGAAAGATAAATACATGTTGAAATCATGAAACGGCTGGAACTAAAGCATGTCTAAAATGACTATTATTTATCAGAGCGTAAAGCAAAATGAAAACCTACTGTTCGAGAAATGCAGAAAAGAGTGGCGTCATCAGCGCTATCAGGAGAAACACTTGCTAGTTCATTACTGTTCACTTAGTCAAACAACGTCTGCGTTTCTGTATTTGACGAAGGCTGTCTGGTTGAATGATCAGGTGGAATTAAACAGTAAAACACAGAAATAAAACAGCAACAAACTTAACAAAATACAAACATGTAGACCCTTAATATCTAATAACATGGTCTTTTATTCTTATGAAAATTTATATTTTCAGTTTAGCTTGTTTTATATTGATAAAGTCAGCAAAAATAAGGGGTTTGTGTGATTGGTTGTCGGCCTTCTTTGATAGTTCCACCTTTTTTCAGTCCGTGGTAAGACATCAACAGGTTTAAAAAGGGGACAGCTTCATTTGATTAAATTTGATATGATGACGTACACAGAAAAAATAGAATTAGGCTAAAAATACATTCTTTAAAGGGTATTCAAGCTCTGCATTCTTTTTTTGAAAATAAACTAAGTAAAGTAATTCAAATAACTAATTACTTTTGAAGATAAGCAATCAGTAAAGTAATTGGATTGCTTTGTTGGGGAAGTAAGTAATTACCATTTCCAAATAACTTAACCAACCTTCTGATAATAAATTTCCAGTATTTTTTCTGAACTACTGTGCTCACCCTGGAGCGTAATGGGCCCGGTGCTCTGGCTTGACGTGAGCCTGTTGCTGCTGATGCTGCTGCTGCTGTCCCAGGCAGGGGTAACCGTGTCGGAGCCCTAGAGATGGACCCTGGGGGTAGGCGTTCTGACAACTAGGGGGCCCAGCTGGAGGGGCTCCTTGACGCAGAGGAATAGGGGGACTCACACCACACACCAATCCTCCAGAGGAGGACACTCCTGCCTGAGGAGATGAATAATTTGGTCCTGGGGTGCTGTGGACCTCTGAGAAACAGCTGGGAGGGAGAAAAAAGAAGAAAGAAGGGATTAGCCTTATCAGAAAAAACAAATTCCTTTGTAACAACATGGTTTGCTTTGGTTGGTGCATGTTGTTTTGACGTTGCTGGGTTAGTCTGGAGTCCCTACTGACATGTCAGTGCTATCGTCCTCCTTGCTGATGTACTCTTCCAGGATACTGGTGTCGATGTTGGCTGGCTCCAGAGAACTGGTAATATCATGACCTGTGGAGAAGGGAGGGTTGGGAACGTGAAGAGAGAAGATGGAGAGCATCTGGGGATTAGCAACAGGAATCTATCAGCCGCTCCACACAATGCCACAACTGCTCAGTCCAAGTGTTGCAACAATTCCCTGACAGATTTATCCCACAAATGTCTTTGTAAGATCACATTTTTCAAGGTCTAAAATGTGATAATGAGACATGATGACATTATCTTGAACACTTAATTATGATGTTGTGAAATGGAGGGTTGTGATTGGCTCACAGGAAATATAAAGATTAAGGTTTCAGATGTGACAATGAGTCAAAGGATGTGGACATAGTGATGATTCAGAGTCTCCAACAATGTTACACAAACTGTTTTGTACTGAAGCCACATTTGTTTTACTTGAAAAAATGTTGTTAAATTAACCCTACATTTCCAAAAGTATCATTTTTGACATCCTACCAGATGTTTATATCTTCAATAAAGTTAGTACTTTCCTGCTGATATATACATTTCTTTGGGGGAGACTTCTATTCATTTCCCCCTAATGAGTAAAGAAAAGTCAAGCAGTCATAGTTAAGGGAAGAATATGTTAAAATGTTTTTAAACGTAGTTTAAAAAAAACTATGACCCCTTGTATTTAAAAAAACAATTCCACCCCTTGCACCATATTCTTAGCACTCACTTTCAGATCCTAAACGGTATGATATATCAGCTGTTTATGTGAAGTAACAAAGTTTTCATGCTTAAATCTGTTCATTTTCAAGTGGACATATTGAGACACATATGCAGAGAGAACTCACATGTTTGGCTTTTTTCAATTCTCAGTGGCATATTTTAACTACAACTTGTAATTGGTAACTCTGGGTAGGAAATGGGTAACCACATGAAATTGAATTTATAAGCTTCATGACTCAAAATAATTAAACTATCAAAAAGAATATGAAAGAACATCAGAAATCCAAGGGCTGTTTAAATACATTTCCAAATAGTTCTGACTATTATTTATTGTATTCACATTTAAAGTACTCATTAATCAATTGACTTATTGTTTCTATAAATATATAGAAAATGTTACAAATAATTGTACACAAAAGTATGTCCAAAATCCAACCCGATCTTTCCCCCAGGATCAGTTTCAGCCTTTGATAGGCAAAGCCTCGCAAATCCCAAACACATGACCTCACTTAGTCTTGAAAACACAGACGTAGAATGAACACCTGCTTTTGAATACATTTCTTATGGAGATAATCACCATCAGTTCAAATATTATAATTGAAAAGTAAATATTTTTTAAAAACCTCTAAGATATTTGCCCAAACGTCAGATTGTGCAAACAACAAATGAGGAAAAAAACGGACTTGCTATAAGTGGGTGAGTGGGTGGGACACCCCACTCTTTTAAAGCCCAAACACAACCCCCATAAACACACACACACACACACACCCCCACACACACACACACGCATTCACTCCTCCTCCAATAGATTAGGAAGGTCCTCAGCTAGAAACTTGGGAATGTGAGGAATTTTTGTGTTAGCATTAGAAAATATTTCACCTTTTCCCTTTTCTCCATCCATTTCTAACTGCCATCAAAACACAACACAAATGTTGCTCCACGCTGCCATAGTCACTACTCCTATAATATTTTATTACTGAGTTCTACTGTTTGCAACAAAGGTGACTAATGTGTTACATCATCCTGAAAAAATAGCCCCATTTGAGAACATTTCCAGTGAACAGTCATATCTCATATCTTTCAACCAGAAAAGCCCACAAACTTGAACACTAGTCTCAGACTAATTAAATTAGATTTAAGATTTAAAGTTATAAATCCTTGTGTTGCCATTTTGATGACAAACAACAATCTTGCTTCTCAGAAAATAAACAGCTGGTAAATGTCTCTTGATGCATGGTAGTAAAAAAAAGAAGGAAAAAAGGCAGGATGGTTCTTTTTAAATAGGATCCAGATGTGCACCCCACCCAAAGAGGCAGTAAATTTAAGCTGGCAGGACTGATAACAGAAAATAGGGAGATATGGGGAAAGAGGAGGGAAGATTGATGGGGCCTAAGGAAGGTTTGGGGCATGAAAAGAGAGGAAAAAGGTATGATGTTCAAGGTTGGGAAGACTTTACAAACAAAGGAAAGTGAGAAAAAAAAATAGACTTAAAACTATAGTCCAAGAAACCTGTTCAAAACAAGATGGCATTAAAAACTAATAATAGGGTTTATAATTTTTTTATTGGAATGACTAGTTAGTATCCATGCAATTCATCGCCATGATTAACTGTCAAAGGTGTAAATATAGACGTGTTCCAAAGTGTATTTACAATTAGACTCCTGTCACACTGCTTCTTATCTTGCCATGTTGATGTGTCTAAAAAACAAAGTGTGAAGCCAAAATGTGGATTTTGGAAAACATTAAGCCCTGTCACTGGCTGAATAACAGCATCAAGGAATGCAAAGGAACTTTTCCCCCACCTGTTGCTGAGCACTGTTGGTCAGCTAGCTGAACAAAGGCTAGTACAGTTTCCCATCATATACGAGTCAGATAAATGCAGCTGTTTGGAATATTTACAGTTACTGCAAAAGATAAAGAAGGAAAAAGCTTAAAAGCTTTTTTAATTCTACAGTTGGCAAGGTTTGATGAGTATGACCACCAAATTCACTCGTTAATAATGTCCCCTTGTCTTATTGGCGGAACTCGATAAAGATCAGAATGGCAAAATTACATAGCATTTTTAAGGACCCGAAAACTGCTATTAAATTCATTGAGTTATTATTCTACATTTGCAAAAATTTATGAATTAAACAATGATAACACATTTTATAGGAAACATTTTTGTTGCAGTTATAATCAATATATTATTTCATTTAGGTGGAAAAACTGTTGGTTTTACCTTCAAAGAAAAAAAAAACCAACAACTTAGATACTACAGATGTTAATCTTCATTTTCATTTTAGTTTCATTTTCCCATGGTTTCATTCCTGGAAAATGAAACCAAGGTATTTTACTCAAGATGTTCATATAACTGGGTCATGTTCAGCATATGTTAAAAAGTCATTAATTTAACTTTTATTTAACCAGTATAAAACTCCTTGAGATAAAAGACCTAATTTACAAGAATGTCCTGACAACAATATAGTTAAACACTTAGGATGAAGAGAGTAAAAAATAAAGACATGACCAAGTAGATTTCTTTTGTTGTGGCAGCAGCAACTTATTTCTTCCCTACAATTAATAATCACCTAAAATAAAAATAAAAATACAACTCAACATTCCATACAGAATCTATTAGCAACTTTAATTGAGAAAAGTAAAAAATAATCCGAAAATAGATCGGACTGCCATTCTTTTGAAGCTCCTTCATGCATTTGGCATGCTGAGTTGAGTAAATATTCCTGAGTTTTAACAGAACCTCTGCACATCATAACATAAAATTATGAGATTTTCTTATTGCATAACTGGTGCAACATTTGAGTCACACAGCAACAGAAAGTGACAGCAAAGCATTAAGAACATCAGACATAAGTGACTCCTATTATTGTCAACCCTTTGAGCACCTAGTTTGACACTCAAAAGTCTGATACCGAGTGATCCTTTTCGAGCCACTGTTGTTCTGAGGTATTGATAGTTTAATAAAACATTCTGTGGCTGAAGTCCAGTGATCTATTCTGTCTCAGTACAACTCAGCATGAAGTGTCCTGTTTGTGTCAAAGGTCCCATTTGACACAAAAATGCTCCAAAACGTCAAGGTTTTTGATAAAAGAGCTAAGAAATAAATTATTTACCAAGGGAATTTAAACCTACTCACTGTTTTTTGTTTTTTGTAAAATAACACAAATCTTGAAGAAATCACCTCACTATGGAAAAAAACTGAGTCCTACTCATCTAGTTGTAAATGTTATTGTTGGTAGATCACTGCTGTTTCGTAAGAATGGGGTACTTAAAAAAAAAAAAATCACAGTTGAAACTGAAAATGTACAGTCTCACAGTAAACATATGAATTCTATTTAATTGGTGTTGTGTTATTTTGTTGTCTACTTTTGTTGTGATGTAGCTTTTTTAATACAACAATGAACAGTAATGGTTTATAATGTCACACCAAAGCAAAAAAAAAAAATATATAAATTCTTCTGTTTATATGCTTATTTTTATCAATATTAGTAATTAAAGGAGCCAATGTCAATGTCATTTGGTTTAGAGACAAGACTGACAGAAACGTAGATCAAGCATGTGTAACGTGCAAATTACTGAATCATCTTAACAGGCTGTGGACTGAATGTGTAGATTTCCCTGTCCTCTGTGTTTTTTTCTGTCCAGCTGTGTCCAGCGGGGAACAGTGAAATGCTTGTCAGCCTGACTTCGATACAGACGTGCCTTTGGAAAGATTAAGGGTTGTGTGAGCATACGCGTGCCCATGTGAACACGCATTTGTTTGTTTTTACGTGAGTGTGTGTGTTATGCCACCATTTCAATGGCTTGGTTGTCACACAGAGGACAGAGTGTGTGAGTTCCGATTAAACATGATTTGATGAATATGATTCAGGAAAATGCGTTTTTATTTTGAGTAAGAACATATTCGTCTAGTTTCAGACATGAGTAGAGAATGTAGCAATACAATATGTGTTTACTAAGGTAGTCTTTGCATTTCATATAAGGCATAGAGTTCTTATTTTTATTTATCATGCCATAAATTGCATTTACATGAGTGCATTCATGAGTGACATAAGCTTTTAAGGAGATCTTTGAACATACCATAGCTGTTTTTTACATGTTGATCTTGAGCCAAGCATCATTAAATGATCTGCCACTCAGTGGTAAACAAATGTAAGATCATTTTAACTTCTTTTGCAGGAAAGAGTTTCCCTTAATGGTGGGGGAATTGTGACTTTTGTGTGTATAAGAACTGGAGCGAAAATATCTGTGTAGGTAAGCGCCTGTTACTGACAGTATGTTTGTCTCTTCCCACTCTTAAAAATTAACTACATAAACGCCGTAACTGCTTAAACAAATTATTTTTCTTGTTTATGCTGGTTTCTGTAACCTCAAGACTTGTCTTACCGTGCATAGCCTGCTGTAGGCAGTGAGAGCAATGGAGTGATTTACAGATACAACAGAGTAAAGGAACCTTGGAGTGTATAAGAGCTGGCCATAATTTAAAAACTTTGTCTAAATGGACATATTTTCACAAAAGATGTTAGGCTTACTTTACTGTCTGACAACTAAGTCACAGAATGACAGCAAGTCAGGCAGGATTGCAGACAAATTTAAATTATGTCAACAAAGAGAGCAGAAGAAAAATTAAATAGTTGTAAATCTGTAAAGGACAGGTTACCAAAGCTACATGATAACATATTAAGTTGCTAATCAACCCATAACTTCAAACTTTTCTGTATGTTTCATAACTTTATCGCATGTAAAAGTAATAAATAAACAAGAACCGTATTTTGTTTTGTGTGCAAATTTAGATTTGAAAGTTCAGTAAATAAACTATGAGCATGAACTGATTCAGTTTTAACCTGAGTAATCTTAAAGCAGTAGTGACTAACATTTTCACATATTTGTTAAAACTGTCATTGAAAATAAGGATCTATATCAACATAGACAAATAAGGCCGCAAGCAACCTTCACAACTGATCTGGAAAAGGCAGCTCAATTTAGAAACATGCATACTGTGTCTACAGCATTCCGTCAAGTACACACATAATAAAACAAAAATTACAGAAAATGTTCCAAACCATCACCAATGCTAATGTCTTGCATATTTTCTCATGACAGAGTTGCTCAGGAAATTGAAGCATATCACTTTGACACATTAACAAAAACACAAAGCCACTCATCAAGTCTAAGAAACCACATCTACAGAAGCAGAGCAGACAGAGCAGCACAGGGTACCTGGACGAAGCCAAAGCATGATGACGTTCTTCAGTTGACAACACCTGAAACAGAAGATGAGAGAAACAATTCCTGTCTATCTTTCACATGTTTCTCCCATCGGGCGCAAAGACTTTAGAACAAAGTCTTGAGAGTCGCAGAACAGTGTAAAAAATGTGTGTGTGTGTTTTGTGTGCTGAAGATACTATGTGTATGTGTGAAATAGAGTGTTTTAATGAGGATTAGTTCCCAGTCATGGGAAAGGGCTGTACCAGGCTACCACACACAGCCCTTGTCGCATACAAGCACTGGCCGCACCGGTGGCCCTGGCTCAGGGAGATTACAACAGAAATCAGGCCGGGAGCTGGATGCAGAAAGAAACTATAAAATGTGAGGCTGAGTGCCAATGGCTGAAATTCTCAATACTGAGAAAAAAAGGAGGAGGAACTAAACAGGACATAATCAGAGACAACGTGAAGAAACATTTAGAAAATTAGGAAGAAAAGATGTTCTGGTACAGATCAGAGTTGTTCCTGGTTACGGAGCACTGCAAGACTACAGTGGTTACTGTTCATAAGATGCAACAAAATGAAAAATAGTCATTAAAATTTTCTGGCAGGACTTTACATCATTGAAAATTAATGTGGAAACAAAAGTAAATTAATCAGTGAAGTCAAGTTTAACAATGTACGCAGGGAGCGGGGTGGCTTGTAGCACGTTGCTTAGTACTTCAAGCCTTTCTGCAAGCTCAGAAACAATGATTCCCTCTAACAGTAACTTTCTACTGAACCCATAAATCAGAGAACTCAGCTAAACTTTGTCAGCCTTATTGCAGGATTTCCATGATGAGTCGCAGGATTTACACCCATTATTCAGAGCTACTGTGGGAGTAGAGCAGGAGGAATTTTCATAAAATTACTCAGACGGCGACAACTGAGTAATGGAAGAACTGATTCACTGCTGTCCCATCAGCTTGTATAGTGCAGGAAATACAGATTAACAAAATGTTTTAATGTGTTTATGGAGATCAGTCATAATGACGTTGCATTATGACTGATTTAAGGGCATCCAGTGTATATTAAAGATTAAATCTGAGACCATGGCTCTCAACCAGAGAAGAACAATTGTTCCCTCAAAGTTGGGGATCAGTCCCTGCCGCAAGTCTCAGGGAGTGAAGATAGAGCAGGAGACAAATTTAAGGATTGAGACCTTGTCTGGACCAAAAAGGTAATATTCATTAACCTGTGTAAGAAATAGACCATAACCAAAGGAAAGAGTGAGTGAACTGAGTTTCCTCAGGATGGCTGAACTTAGAGGTTCAGTGAGGGGAAAGCTCCTCTGCATTGAAAGAAGTCAATTAAGAAGTTTTGCTGATATGATAAGGAGACCTGATGAGTGCCTCCCTTTAAAAGTAGTTTGGGTACATCCCATCGAGAGGACGCCGCGGGACAGAACTCACTAAGGACATAGTTCTTGCTCATCAAAAACATCTGCATCCACCACAATTAGTGTTTTTGAAAGTGTGCCCCATAAAGCTAATTTTGTGTATTTTAAGTGAAAATTCTTCTCTTATTAGTGTTAAGAACGTCATAAAAACTACATGACATCTTGTCTTTTAATCAAATCTTTGGTGACGCTATGACTACTTGCAGACAGCTGTGACTCCAGTCTCTGGGCGCACACACCATCTTTGTGTGAGGGACTGGTTGCTATCGAAGTGAGTCAGAGAGGAGAAGGTCAAGTTTCGAGGGGGATCTGCGGTTGGCTCCTCTCTCCACCCTGAGTCTGCACTATCTCACCTCCTCACCCTGTCTGCTCACTGTCACTCTAATGGAGTCAGAGAGAGCCAGAGCGAGAGGCCTAAGACCACGAAGAGTAACACCAGTCTCACCTCATCGTGTTTTAACAGCCACCAGGACTATGCCAGGAATGTACATTAATGTGCACACATATATATTTCACTAAACCCCTTAAAACACACTTTACCAGTACCTAAATCAATCATATTGCCGCATTTCTGAGTGTTTTTCTCTACAGCGCTGTTTTAACTGATCGGCTATAAATGACGCCCATACAAAGTTGATTCAATGAAATCCTGAGCTCAGGATTAAAACAAGAAAAACAAGCACCTAATGTGTACCTCTCATGAACAAGTTGACATTTTAAACCAAGCAAGGGTGGCTGAAATAAAGCCAAAGAAAGAACATCTCTCTTACTCCCAAAGCAAGAATGTAAACACACTAAATTCCTGTCAGAACAGTGAGGAACCATTTGACAGTCATGGATGGCTGTGTATATTTCAGTCGGTGTTTAGTGCATACAATAATAAAGAGTCCAAATTTCCTCACAGATCTCTTCTTGGGGTGTGATTGTGTTTATGCACACCTGACATCTGAAAAACTTTTGAAAAAACCGAATCAGTAAAATGGGTGTTCTGAATTTTAACAAGAAGGGAACAGTTAATCTCATGGTGTGTTATGGACTGACACCACGTTTAAATGACTTATAGGAGGTTTAGAGCAAGAATAAGTAAAAATAGACAGAAGAAAGTGATAATGTCAAAAATACACTGCAGATAAAAACAGCAAAACTATGTTTTTTATAAAGAATATTAATTTGGGGCTTGAAATGTAGACATTCCCACCTTGTCACCAAGAACCAGCCCAAAGTATAGCACATACCATGCTGCTGCTTAGGGCCCCCAGTCCTGCATGGTGAACCCAGGGCAAGGAAAGGTAAGGCGATTTTATTTTTAATAGCATATTTTTTGCATTTTCAAATTCTTTTACTCTAAAGCACTTTGTGGTTTTCTAACTTATGAAAGATGTTGTATAAATGAAATTCAGTTACATACAGCAACAAACCAATTCAAAGTGCTTTACGTCATTAGAAAGTAAAGCACTATAATATAGTGCACCTGCACTATAATATAGTGCAAAGTAAGGAAAGGCGATGACATATTGAAAAACAGACATTTTACAAACTTAGTGTTTCAACATTTTTGCAGTTTTCTGGAAGTTTAACAACTAAATGCCAAATGATACAGAGTAGAAATGGACCAGAAGACCTCAACCATCTGGAAGGTTGATATGTCAACAAACCATTAATGTATTTTGGTTCTAATCATTTGGTGACTTATAAACTAACGAAAGTATTTTAAGTTACTCAAGATCTTGCTCGGACATTAGTTCTTTTATCCTGGAGATGTTCTTCATATAATAGAAAGCTTACTTTGCAATTGTCTTTATGTGACTCTGAAAGTTCTGGGCTGAGTCCATCAACATAGTAGATTTCATGCCACACTAATCTCTAATTATAATAGCTCAAGCTGTGTGCTGACTCTTGGTTGTTACTCTTAATTCAAAATTCAAAAATTCAAATTCAAAAATACTTTATTGATCCCAAAGGGAAATTAAATGTTGTTGTAACATTAATTTAGATTATTCAAAGAGTTACTGTAGATGGTGATGGCTGTTGGCAGGAAAGATCTCTTGTATTACAGCGAATCTGAAGAAGCCTCTGACTGAGAATATTCGGTTTTCTCAAGGCAGACTCATGAAGAGACTGGTCTGGGCCGTCCATAATTAAGGTCCTAAAATAATTACTTCAGTTTTGTTTCTATTCAGCTGGAGAACGTTATGCAACCTCCACGCATTGACTGGCGTCTGCTCTGTGCTTGAATGGCTTCATAGTCACCTGGTAGCTCTGTGTCATTTGTGTAGTTAAGATAATTATTCTCATCAGTTGTTGTAATCTGAGTTAGCAGGGTGCTTCTATATTAAATAAGAAGGGCCCCCAGTATGGGACCCGGGGGTACTCGGCATGTGTCTGCTCTATTGAAAAGTCTTAAAGTAGGACTCAAACTGTAGCAGACCCAAATAGCATCTGACCTCTCAAACAGAATGAGTCTTAAACTAAAAACGTCCTTTTTTTGTTTTTACATTGGTTTCAAAGTCCAGTGAAGTTTGAGTCCCATTAAGTCTGTTATCCTCTGGGGTTTTCTTGTTTTACCCAGTTATTAGTTAGTTTTATCATAGTTGTTTTATGTTTTTGCTGATGCTGACAATCAATTTTAAAAATAATCTGATTATTCACACCATAGACATTCCTATTTAAAACATTCTGTATTAATAAAATCAACATTAAATTGACATTTTGCTGGAGTAATATTTCATCTGCAATGTAGCTGCAAACTAAATGTAAACTGGTTCCTCTTTCCTGACTTTACTAAGCTTATAATAAATCACTGTACTCTAGACCTGACTGACAGACCAAAGAGGTAATTCTGAGAAATAACCTTTTCTGCACTATTTAACTACTGTGATTTATTTAATAAGTAATATGAATTAAAATTGGGGCCCCAAATCAAACTCTGCTCAGGGTCCCATAAAATCTCAAGCCGGCTCTGGTCCAACAGAGCACTTACAAAACACACCATTTATCTTGACTTAAATTCCTACACCCTTTTAGCCCCACCTTCCTCCACCTAATTCCCCTCCTTCAGGATTCCTACTTTTCTCCTCAATCTGTTACCCATCAGCAACACTTTTTCTCCCCGCACCAGTTAACTTTTCTGAATTCCCCTTGTTTTCAGCAGTGAATGAGAAATCTTTAAAGCAACAAATCAGAGCACACTGACTGTTGAAAATAAGTTGCAGATGATATCTGATGATGAGAACAACACGTCTTGTCCCTGACATTTGTTAATTTAGATTTTTTTTTGCTGCCCATGCACTCACACTAAGAAGAGCTAACTGCCCAAACCAGAACCAAAATATATTTACTCTGTAAATGACAAGATAAAGGAATGGTGAGACTTAAGAATTATGCACAGTACTCTTTGAGCAGATGATGTAATTATGAAACTAGGCATATTTAAAATATGCTATTTAGAAAATGATGCATGTTCTCAAAAGTTAAATATACATCACCTAAAATGTCTAAACAAAAGTATTATGTTGTGTTAAATAAATCTCAAATCATTTAGATGTTATTGAATAATCTATCTATCTATCTATCTATCTATCTATCTATCTATCTATCTATCTATCTATCTATCTATCTATCTATCTATCTA
>CAEGAG010299316.1:0-15846 GCA_903067065.1 Brachyrhaphis terrabensis | reverse complement strand
CCCCGGAGGAGCTGGAAGAAGTGGCTGGGGAGAGGGAAGTCTGGGCCTCCCTTCTGAAGCTGCTACCCCCGCGACCCGACCCCGGATAAGCGGAAGACGATGGATGGATGGATGGATAAATAGAGCATGTTGGTAGCGATATAATTTGAGATAGAAGCTGTATATTAGCAGTATAATATTAGTTTATACTAAGCATATCCTAGTCGACTAGTTAGTGCAAAGCCTATTTAAGTTATATTCACTGCAAGTTGAGTGACTGCTATATAGAGCTGCATCATAGTTTAATTTCAGAATCCCATCTGCCACTCGGTAGGTACAAACTTGGATCATTTCTTGCAAAGCTGAAAATTAGCTGGAATGTTTCTAGTCTGCTGTGTGTAAGAACTGCCTACCAGAGAAGTTAAAATGACCTGAGCTTTGCTGTCTGATCCACAATTGTTTAAGATAGTTTTTGGTCTGATGAAAAGATGTGAGAACACGCAAGTCAAATCAATTTATTGTATATTTGGTAGGGGTGCACCAATAAATCTGCCCTGATTTCCTTCATTTTGGGAGATTGATCGGCCAATACATTAGAAACTGATCCTATCCATCAGTCTTGCCTGCCAATACAAAAGTCTGAAAATCATCCACTGTCCCCTTAGAGTAAGGGGACAGTGGACTTATGAAAGAAAGTCCACTGTCACGACATCCATAATTTTTGGTTGACTGCCCCCAGTATCTATACTGCTAAGAGGAATTCTAAAGCTTACCTTAATGTCTTAATTTGTTCATACAATGGAAACACGTTCAGACCTGATGAGTTTATGTTTCCAGAGGTTGGACACTTAAAAAGGAATTACAATTTAGCCACCTATTTGCAGTGGACAAAGGTCAGTTTTCTCTATGCATTGTCCAAGACTGCTGGTGAAAATTATTTTACTGATTTAACCTGTTAATATTAGACAAGAAGTACCTTCATACCAAACCAACCTCTAACATTCAGTTTCAAACATCAAGCGCAATCATCAGGGTGGTGCCATGCCAATAGCAGCAGAAGATAGAGTATAGAATGATGAACTGTACTTTATTGACTTGTCTTCTGGGTTTGTAGAGGTTGAGGGGACTAGGACAGCCTTGTCTTGACTTTCTTGGACACATGGGAGTCTCCAGAGCTTTGAACTGATCTCTTTCCCTCCTTGGATTTTCCCTTGTCAGTTGCATGTTTTACCTGTAAGTCATTAACAACAGTCTTTATTTGAGATGGTCCACAGCTACAGAGAGTGAACCAAAAGAACACAGCAAGAAGATCGCATTCTTATTTTTAATGACAGACACCATCCAGTTCCAGAAGTTTACTTACACTTAATACAAAGACATCACTGTCTCAAGTTAAATAAGACCAAACCAATTGTTTAAAGGTCAGATGAAATTATCAGAATTGCTTCTATTTGCTAGATGCATTTATATTATTTATTTGCCATAATAACACGAGAAAGTGTATATCAGAGGTTTGTTTAATTATGTCTACAAAATCAGAAGTTTGCATACATTTCCTGTTTTTGGTAACATTACATTTACTGCATGATTTGGGTCAAACGTTGTGGTTTTCCTTCCTCAAACTTTTCTCAATACTTTACTGGAATTCTGGGCCATTCCTCTTTTCTACATGGTGCCAATCTGTTATGAAGTGCACCGGTTCCTCCTGCAGCAACAATATGATACTTCCACACCCATATTTCACAGTTAGGATGGTACAACCATACCCGTATCCCCCCACTTTAGACATTTGCAAACTGGCTTTTTATGTTCCTTTTGAAGTACTGGCTTCTTTCTTGCTGAGTGGCCTTTCAGCCTATGTTGGTGTATAATGGCTGTCTTATTAGCTTCAGCAGCATCTTCACAAGGTCTTTGGTTTTTGTTCTGGGGTCAATTTCCACACTTGGACTAAAACACACTTATCTCTGGGACACAAAACCTGTGTCCCAGAGATAAGTAAGTCTGATTTGGATAGATTTTGGACGCTGACATATTTTTTTATATCTACACTTGACAAGAGAAGTTAGGTGTTGAGAAACAAAGGTGGGTATGACTTTATTCTGTGTATGCAAACTTCTGGTTTCAACCTGGATAAACAGGTATTATCCAGGTATTATCATTAAACTGTGGTAAAATCACCCCTTTTCTTTGATACTAGCAGTAAATAAATGCATACACCACATTATTTATGATTAATTTGGTTACCAATAGGATAAGACTCAAAAGGACATTTTTATGAGATGATCAGTTTTCTTTACCAAGTTAGTGAACTGAAACATAACAAAAAGCAAGGTTATTACTACAAGCAGGTCTTTAGAAATAAAAAAAATACATTCATTACTCACTTACCTCTTCAAATATCGCAAAATGTGCAGAAACATTTTAAAACGGTAAAAGGAAAACACATCAGCCAGAGAAGAAGAAACAAGATTTAAAGAACAGAGGACAGAAATATAAAAGAAAACATTGAAATTAATACAGAAGCAACACTAAAGTAAATATTTAGAGTAGAAGCAACAGATGAACTGCCCTGTGATATTACTAACTAGCTGGAAGAAAAAGGCTTTAACTTGCTTTATTCATTTTATGAGAAAGTATCCAGCTCCTGTTAATGCCTGTGCTACACTACATCTAGTTTATGGACTCTAATCTCTCTTTATCCTTGGCTCAGTGGGCTAGACACTATGGGACACCTTTAGTTTCCATGTGTAACTTTAAGAATCCTCTGTCCTTAAAAATTATATAAAACAGTAAATATTGCCAGAAAATGTTGTGATCTATCAACATTATATTAAAGAGACTAACATCAAAGTGTGTTATGCAAATAAGGGCTGGGTAATATAAAGTGCTAAAGACAATGATACACTTCAATACCCCCAATGAGTCCATCCTCACCTTCTCCATCACAGTCCTTAGCCACTGCTAAGTACAGAAACAGACAGCAGCGGATCATCCACTATGCTAAGGAGGTGTTTAGCAGCAATCAGCCTTCCCTGCAAAACCTCCTGGATACAGAAGCAGTATTTCACATAGCTTGGTTGGTTTGAGATACTGTTGCCTTTCCTTTTTCTTGCAAGTGACCTTGGTTTGTCCTGCAATAGGCGGGTTGCTTATTCGATCCCCAGTTAACCTGTCTCTGTGTCCTTAGGCAAGACATTTCATCCTTCGCCTTGCCTGCTGGTGGTGGTCAGCACCACCAGCAGGTGGTGGCTGGTGGCGAAGGTGCATGGCAGCCTAGCTTCTTTCAGACTGCCGCAAAACAGCTGAGGCTACTCTCCAGTAGCTTGCCACAATCAGTGTGTGAGTGCATGCATCAATGACTTGATAAAGTCATTGATGCATGCATCAATGACTTGATAAAGTCATTGATGCATGCATTCAATGACAAGTAAAAGCCATTTACCATTTGAACTGGTTTCCATTATCCACAGATTATCATTCTACTGGAAAGCAGAAATGGTTGAGTGTGAAAATTGCAGTAGATCAGAAGATTAGCCAATCTTACACCAACAACCCTGCCACGTCCAAAGTAAATTAAATCCTTAATTTGATTAGTTCAGTTCAATTCTAACTTCAACAAGCCACCTACCCCATTTGACATCTAAACACAGGGCCAGATTTACAAGGATGTGGGTTAGGGTGCGCAAATTCCAGTACGTTAATACATAGTGGGTGTGAATTGATGGATGGTAGGCCAATAGCTCCTTGTTATTCCCCCCCAAGTCCACTAGAACTTCATCAATTTTCAAATACTTGAATATTGTCTATATTAGTAAAAATGCCAAAATATTAATACAACTCACCTAATAATGGCACCAAGAAAATTCATAGCATATAAACTGCGTTTTGAAACTGTGTTAGATTAATAAGAGTGGCGCTCTTTCAGTTTTGATTTGTACAATTTGAAATACTTGTGTTTTCCGGAAAGTGATGGAAAAGAGCAATATGTGACAGTGGGACAGTAATGTCTTACTCGAAGCGTCAGACATACTTGGAGAGCTTTGTGCACTTGAGAGGTAACTGGCCCATTTCTAATCTTACAGACCTTGACAGCCTTCTAAAACAGCGTTGTTGCCCAGCCTGAATAAAGGAATGTTTTCTGAAACTCCATCCAGACCAAATTTTATGAGAAGTGAGAATAACTTTTCAGGCCCTGGAGGATGGGAGGACTTTCAAAGAATTTGCAGTTAACCTTAAAAACCCCCCTTTTTACTTAAAGACAACAAGCCTTTTAAACTAAACACTCACCACAGAAGGTCCGTCTTCAGCTGGCCACATGTTCATGTTGATTGTGTGAGTCTCCTTCTTTAGCAGAGGAGCTTTGCGGCCAAGCTTCATGTAGAAGTAGGTGGTATATGGCGTGAAGCTGTAATCCTCTCTAAATTCAACACAGAAGCCAACAGAGCTGTTTTTATAGATGGCTGAAGTGGAAGTTACGGTCTTATTATGACCAGCTAGTCCTGAACATTACAGTGCAACATGGGCAGCTTGACCAGCTCACAACTGAAAGGCCAACGTGGCTTAAACAGGGGTCATCTT
The DNA here is from genome assembly GCA_903067065.1 of Brachyrhaphis terrabensis. Lineage (NCBI taxonomy): Eukaryota > Metazoa > Chordata > Actinopteri > Cyprinodontiformes > Poeciliidae > Brachyrhaphis > Brachyrhaphis terrabensis. Next base: position 11,289 of record CAEGAG010299316.1, on the reverse strand, counting down.
TTAAAAAGTTCTAGTAAGTTGGAACTAGAAGGCTAGTTCAATGAGCTGCTGTAATTAAAAAATGGGAATGAAATTATTCCCATTTCATTACATCAAATGGAAGTCATTTGATGTAATGAAATCAAATTATATATCAAATTTATATAATATATTAACATTTTTATAATTTTTTTATATATTATATTGTTCATATTACATTATTTATTATCATTTTATTGCTTTAGCCTGAATACTTCAAAATTTAACCTCTTCCTTCAAAATGAAGAGTTAACAGGTTTAAAACCGTTAGAGGCAGCAAAACTATGTTATAAGCGTACAGTATAAACAGGATAAGTTTACTAAAAAAAACCAACTCCAATTGAGACAAAAAAAAAATGCAGCAAATTTAGTCTTATTCCCAGTTAGTCTTCTTCCCTTCTTCCCAGGTCAAGTAGAAAAAAATTGTTCTAATGTAACATTTTCATAACTTTTTTATAAGATGGACCATTTGGGGCTAACATTTAAAAAATAAAAATAAAATAAACCCTCATTATTCAGAGTTTTTAATTACTAGACTAATCAAGGCTGTAATAACTTCCAACTGTACTGTGCAACTTATAAAGTATTGGTAAAGTTTTTTCCCTCTTTTGTTTGCTTGAGGTAATACAACAAAATATGAAATTCATGTTCTGTTCTGGTACTGTCATTATGGTAGGAATGGTAATCCTGGCATTGACGTGATATATGTTATAGATTGTTTACAAACCATTGCTCTAAAAACCAAAGTATAAAGTAACCATAAACATTTGCATCACTGGACCATGGGGAAGCTCCTCCCTATCGTTTCAAAATTGGTGGGCAAAGTTTCATATTTGCTCTTGCTTCACTCTGTATTTACAAAAATGTACTAATGTGAATTCTCGTCTTATTTATTTCTTTTGACCAAAACTAACGTAAACAAGGAAAATTTCAGAGCTACCCTCATTCACAAAACATTTCAGTCAGAATAAGCAAAAGGAAGTTAGGAAGTTTTACTAGCCCCTGTAACCAAACTTAAACACAGAAACAGGATGAGTCACCTGAGATATCCCTGAAGAAGCAAAGAAACGATCACAGCTTCAGCCTGCAGCCGAGACAGAGTCGTGGTCTGGATCATCTTCCTGAGCTTGGCTGGGCCCCTCCCCATCCATGTCTCCACCAGCTTCAGTGGGGTCACTTTTTCATTCATGGACCCTGCTTGCTCTACAATTAGCACCACCTGTCTTGCATGCTGGGTAATGTCCACACTAGTGTAGCCTGAAGGGGTATAGAGCTGATGCTTATACTCTACACATACTCATATTGAAAATCTTTCTAAATTCAAGGTGTAAGTATGCTATACATACAAACCTTTTTCATGGCGGCATGTATCACACATTTGGTTACATCTTTCATTGTCCCACACCTCGTCAAAGTGGACAGCCATGAGAGAGCGCCGACACCTTCACACAGTCAACAATCAGATAACCTCTAACTATAGGGTGAACCAGAGATTAATCATGTAGCTTGTTACCTGTCAACATTCTGGCAGTACGCAACCATTTGCAGCAGCTTCTGGTAGCCGGCATTTTCCATGACCACCATAGTGCTGATCCTGAAGATATCAGCAAAGCCAAAATATACAATGCAGTCTGCTGGAAGATCATCTCGACCTGAGGATTCAGAATAACACTATGTACTTCAAAGAAGGAATGATCACTGAAACTGCAATTAGACCTTAAATGTATGAGGATTAGGGTGCAAAAATTGGATCTTTCTAGCTGATCACTGATCTTTTAATTAAGATTTTTGGCTGACCCCAATTTTTTTTCCTAAAACGTTGCTACAACAGTGTATTGACTATTGTCAGCTGCATACACGCAGATGTGACCTGGTGGGCGGGTCAGTCAGTCAGTCCTCTCTCACCACACAGCAAAGAGGACAGTGGCTGATTTTCAGATCTTTGCATATACCAGGACTGGCAAATCTCTAGAGTAGCAACTCTGACGCATCATGTGCGTCTCTTTTATACTGAAATTTCCCACACTCCCTGAAGGCAGCACTGGCAAAAGCAGTGCTGGCTAGTGCTACAAGTCTGCAGTAATAACTTCAGACTTGTTATTACTGCAAGTCTGAAGTTATTACTCAGGATGGGAGATTTTAGGTGATAGATGGGAGTTGAATCATTTAGGATTAAAATCTGCTTCCATGGCAACAGCTTTCCTCACCAGATCTCTGTATTTCTATTGGCTGCATTATTTCAAGTTGGTGCACTTCATGCCACATCCAAGCTCAGAAGACTGTGGTTCATTCCCACCAGTAAAAAATATACAAGCAGATGTCAGAGTTTGCGCAGCAGGTTCTGGTCCCACTAAGAATCTGCCACTAAAAAAAGCAAACTGGTTCTGGTCACAATAACGCAATCAATACGTGTATACTGCATTGATGTGGAGAGTAGTAGGACTATGTACTTGAGATATGGAGCAATTTTTCTACCGCAAAAATAATAGAAAAATGTCAGAAAAATCAGAAAGAAACAAAGACTCCTTTGAGAGCTTGATTTATCAGTGCACCCCTTAATGATGATGCGTACCTGCACGCCCACTCTCTTGGTAGTAGTTCTCAACAGACTTGCTCATGGTGTGGTGAATAACAAACCTGACATCTGGTTTGTCAATGCCCATGCCAAACGCCACCGTGGCAACCACAACCTGAACACCAATACAGATATTTCAGCAAAATGCTCAGTTATGACTCCCACAATCAAATATATAAAATAGATCAGCTAATTTATACCAAAAAAACGGAATCACTCAATCAACAGTAAAATTCAAAACACATATCAAAATTATAAAATATGGATGTATTAATATTTATCACCTGGATTTTGTTTGAGGTCCATCTGCAGTGAACTTGTGACTTGTCTTCTGGGTCCATATTGGCATGATAAGAATATGCTGAGATGCCACGTTTTTTGAGTTCAGAAGACACCATCTCAGCATCCTTCTGAGAGAACACATACACAATGCCTGTGGCACATACATCATTGTCACAAAGTGGCTGCTCTCTATGTTAATATGTGAACTGAAAACAAAACCACAGAAGAAATTACTCTAACTTCAAAGCACATTGGTGTGAATTACCTGACTGGTTCTTGTATTTGCCTTTAATTAGAGAGGTAATGTCGCTCATTAAAGCATCACTATCCGAGTCTTTATTGCGAACCTAGGAAAAAACAAAGCAAGCAAAGTCAAATGCATATAATGTATACATCCACTGCACTCTGGGATGTACTGAATTGAATGCATTCTTAATTTATTTATTCAATAACTGACAAGTTTCATTTGGTCTTTGTGACCAAAAGAAGAGGAGGAGAATTCCAAGGAGTCAAAATGAATTTAGGCTGTTCTGACTGATCCTGCTCACAAAGGACGTTTATAAATCTCATCCTGTTAAGAAAAAAAAAAGACAAATCTTAAGCTATTTGTATATTGTTTCATAAAATTTGACTTTGTGGATTTACATACTTTTTAAAAGGATCAACTTCTATTGGCTGAAAATAAAGCAATAGGAAGTGTGGGATTAAAACAGACCACTCCTGATATATTGTTAGGGATAAATAATACCCCCTTACTCTTGCAAAGTAAATTAGATTGCTTCTTAAATACTAAATGATAAATAATAAATTCATCCTTTTTTTAATGAGCAGTGCATATATCAAATAAAATTTTATTTGTATAGCAACATTTCAACAGCAAGGCATTTCAAAGTGCTTTACATCATAACAAACACAAAAATATAAAGTCATGCAACATAGAATCAACAATCAAAACATGACATAAAGTCAAGTTCCATCATTAAATTTGTAATTGATTACGTTTCAAATACAATTCTAAACAGGTGGGTTTTTAGTCGAGATTTAAAGGAAGTCAGTGTTTCAGCTGTTTTACAGTTTTCTGGAAGTTTGTTCCAAATTTGTGGTGCATAGATGCTGAATGCTGCTTCTCCTCATTTGGTTCTGGTTCTGGGGATGCAGAGCAGACCAGACCTGGAAGACCTGAGGGGTCTGTAAGGTTGATAAAACAGCAGCAGATCTTTAATGTATTGTGGTGCTAAGCCGTTCAGTGATTTGTAAACTAACAACAGTATTTTGAAGTCTATTCTCTTAGCTACAGGGAGCCAGTGTAGGGACTTTAAAACTGGTGTTAAGTGCTCTATCTTACTGGTTTTAGTGAGAACGTGAGCAGTAGCATTCTCGATCAGCTGCAGCTGTTTGATTGATTTGTTGGACAGACCTGTGAAGACGCTGTTGCAATAATCAATGCGACTAAAGATAAACGCATGGATGAGTTTCTCTAGATTTGGCTGAGACATTAGTCCTCTAATCCTGGAGATGTTAGGTGGCAGAAGGTGATAGAAGGCCGACTTTGCAACTGTCTTTATGTGGCTCTGAAGGTTCCATCACTACTCCCAGGTTTTGCCATGCCATGCCATATTTATACCATTTTAACTTTTACATTTTTTTTCACCTCATAGCATAAGGTCTTCCAGTCTTGCACTTGTCTCTACACGTTAGTTCAGACTCTCAGGTTCCATTGTGCCCCACACAAGGAAACAACTCTAGATAAAAGGTAAACTTGGAGAACTTCAATCATAATGTTCAGTGGAAAAACAATAAGTAAGAGCTTCATTGATCACTGACAGTCTTAATCCCCCTTCAGTGCTTCCGCAATCATGGAAATTTATGCAGAAATCAACAGACTGTCACATTTTTTCACACTAATGCATAGTTGTGAGTTTATTGCAAACTTTCTCCCAAAATTTTCCATAACACTTTGTGCTTGTAGCTATGTGTTAGTTTGTGTTGATCTATTATATACAATCCAAAAAATATATAGCGAAGTTTGTGGTTGTAATGTAATATGTGTACACACGTTTAGAATGTACTTATCTATGAAGCATATTGTTGAAAAATGTTAGATAGTACAGTTGTCATGGTTACCTCATAAAAGAGATTAGTTCGATTGAAGGAGGCAGTGATAGTGACTGGCTGTTGAACACACAGTATCTTCTCACAGTCCTTGAGGACACTGCTGGTAGCTGTGGCTGTGAGGCCAAAGAGAGGCACAGAAGGAAACTGTCTCTTTAAGATACCCAGGAGTTTATAATCTGTAAAGTAAACAAATAGATATGTGTTATTCAAATTCAAAAATACTTTATTGATCCCAAAGGGAAATTAAATGTTGTTGTAATTCATTATAACAAAACATTAATTAATTCAGATTCTTCAAAAACTTATTGTCGATAGTGATGGCTGCTGGCAGGAAAGATCCCCTGTAGCATATTACAGCAAGTCTGAAGAAGCCTCTGACTGAAGATACTCTGTTTTCCAAAGACAGTCTCAAGAAGAGGATGGTCAGGGTGGCTGATGATTTTCTTGGTTTTATGAAGAATCCTTCTTTGCATCATCATCATCATCATCTCCAGAGGTTCCACAGTCGTCCCCAGAACAGAACTAGCCTTCTTTCTCAGGTTGTTAAACCTTTTTAAATCTCTGGCTCTGATGCTGCTGGCCCGACAGATGACAACGGAAGAGATAACGCGCTCAACAACATTCTTATATCAGACCTGCAGCATCTTGCTGCAAACCTTGAAGGATCTTAGCTTCCTCTAGAAGTACAGTTTGCTCTGTCCCTGCTTATAGAGGGCTTCACTGTTTCATCACCAGTCCAGTCAGTTGTCAAAGCGAGCACCGAGGTATTTATATTCCCCGACCACCTCCACTTTTTCTCTCATGATGGATATATGGTTTCCTCCTAAAATCTACAATTATCTCCTTTGCTTTTTAAGTTTACAGTCAAGATGAGATGATTGTTCCCACACCATGACACAAAGCGGTCCACCAGATCTCTGTACTTAGCCTCTTCTCTATCTCTCTGATACACCCGACAACTGCAAAGTCTTCAGAGCATTTCTGTAGATGACAGAAGTTGGACTTGTTCTGGAAGTCTTGAAATGTAATAGTGAAAATAATCACTTGGTTAGACACACAGTAGGGTTTCCCCCAGTATATTATAGGCCTGGAGGCCCGCCATGCTTTACAAGCCCCACCTCCAGGCTAAGCATTTCTTGTTAATGTTTTTAGGAAAATAATAATAAATAAAAAAACGCTATTTTATTTTTATTTATTTATTTTTTAAGCCAGATTGCAAGCGTCTCTGTTGCTCTGAGCGTTTCTGGCGGAGCAGATTTATTCCTAAAAGATATGTTTATAGAAGGTAGGTTTATACTTTATGCCTTTAAAGCCGGATCAATCACACCGTTGGCAGCTCTGTGCGTTGTTTGCGCCCTGCAGCAGCTGGATGTCCTAAGTTTACCTCAGCGTGGATTCCACGCGCCTCCTTTCACTCAAACTGGACACAGGCTGACCTGCATGGATATTTACATCCACCCCTTGTGAGGAATCATGTTTCTTTCCAGAGTTTTTGATCAAGATATGAGTTTAAACCCTACCTCGTTAGCTCTGGTTGCGCAGCTCTAAGTGAACCGCAGGAATAACTTGTGGTGCTTTCAGAGGTGTGATGAGAATGATTTATATTTGTGGACAAAGAATTTTGTGCGGCTTTTCCATCTCAACACGCTGCCCAGCGCCCGGCTCTGTCCGCACTGATAAAGTTTATGCATGTGGTCCCAGTTGGTCGGAGTGTTAGTGGTTAACGAACCAGCGCTAACCTCATCATGCAGGTTCATCCCACACACTCAGCCATGGACTGATGTCATCTCCATGTGCAAAGAGCACTCCAATCAGTTGCTTCAAAACAACCCTGTAGGACTTCTTCAGTTTCCTTTGACCACTTCCTAACAGTCTTCTTCCTAATATATAGCTTTTACTACCTAATTAGGGTTGCAACTAGCGATTATTTTAGTAATTGATTAATCTATGCAATGAATCTATTTTGACAGTTAATCAGATTTTAAAAATGGTTCATTCTACAGATTTTTTCATTTAAGCCTTTTTTACACAATATTATAAATAAATCAAAATACATAAACAAATAAATACTTAAATTCATTTTTAAATAAGAGAATAAATATTACATTACCTAAAATGCAATAACAAAGCATTCCTTTAGTATTTCTGAACCAGGTGAAGCTAAAACTGTCAATTGTGGAATTTTGTCTAAAATTTACAGGCCAAGGTTTTCACCTCAGATGGAAAATTTATATATTTTTGTACACTTTTGGCTTAATTATTGCTCCGAATATGTGTTTTTTAAGCCAATGGTCTTTTTTGAGTCTGTATACTCCAGTTTACAATCAATTTATTAATTAACTACTAAGTTAGTTTACAATTATTTCAATATTTCATTAATCGTTTCAGTCCTAATTGTAGTAAGACATTATATTAATTTATTATGTGAAATAGTTTCACTGAAAACAACATAACAAAATAATAATAATACTTTAATAGTTGGCTAATAAAAACAATTACCACCTGGTCTGAAGTCATGTCCCCATTGGCTGCAGCAGTGCACCTCATCCACAACTATACGACTCAGTAGCTTGGCATTATAGGCTTTCTCCAGGCGAGACATCAGCAGCTTGCTCTTGGCAACCTTCTCTGGAGTTACATACACCATCTTGAAGGGGACTTTCACATCCGTCATTCCAGCCATGACGAGCTTGGAATGCTCCTGCAGTTAAAGGAAAGCCATATAAAATATGAAGAATCTGCCTGAATTTACTGTTGTTTTATTTTGTATGTGCCTTCCATTTTTGAGGTCAAGAAAGTATGTGTGTTTCATACTGTAGTTAATTCTGTTGTGAAGCCTTCTGTTTAATAAAGATGAGAACTTACATTTTCCCTATAAATATTCTGTTTATGGTTAACAGGTTGCATGCAAATTATTAGTTTGATGCTCCTAATCCATCATTAGATCTGAAGAAGCCTGAGAAGTGAAACCTCAAAGAAAAAAAAATGAAGAGACAAACAGTCCAGTCCAGTTCCAGTCTCTTACGTCTAGGCAAACTGTTAACCATGCACAGAATTGGACAAATTCATGAACAAATTAGTCCAGAAGGAGTTTTCTATCCTTCTTGTAATAATAAAAACTAAAATTTTATATCAATATTTGGCAGATACAGAAGTCTGGCATATGCAAACTCTGTATACTGAAGGGTATGAATGATGGACACAAAAATACTGAGGAAGGAAAGATACAAAGAAGACATTGAGGAAGAAACAGTAGAAGCAGTAAGAAAATAAAAAAGATCAACAGAAGGGATGTAGATGGATAAAAAGAAGGTTTGAAGAAAGAGGCAGGGGGAGAGGAAGGAAAGAAGTACAGGAATAAGGCTGCAGAATGTCAGGAAAATATTCTATTTGGATTTTATTGAGCTAAATTGCAATATTTATTACATAATCTACCCCTTCCCCCCCTGTGAGTTTAAGCATCTCAGGCACTAAAGACCTAAATCATGTATGGAAATACATGCATATTGTGAATGCATGTTACTTCTAATGTAATCTCCTACCAAACACTGCATTCAAGCAGTCTTTTTCAGTAACTTTGCATTAGATCACTTTGTCACACACATTTTTCAATCTCATATCACCCCTTACAGTTTATAGGGGTTATAGGCCTATGACTATGATGCAAGGTGGCTCAGGGGCACAAGATTAGTGGAGTGTTCTGGATTGACTGAGACTCTTCACCAACAGTTTGGCCAATTATTGTACACAAAACGTAAAGGCTCATGTGATGACCAACGATGCTCCAGTGACAGAACCAGTGATTGAGAGATGACTACCAGTAGTTACCTTACTGCTTGATGCATTCAACATGACTGAAGGAATACCAACAGACTTCAGGTGCATGATCTGGTCCTCCATCAGAGACACGAGTGGTGTGATAACCAATGTGAAACCTAGAACATAATGACCAACCAGTCAATCATAGCCATACAGGTGAATGAAAAAAGAAGATTCCTAGTGATATAAACAACAGGGTGTGTTTAACTTCATCATTATTGTTATTATGAATTAATAATAATGTACATTAACCCCTTAACTGTAACTAGGACACTGGTGTCCTCACCAACCCATTAACTTGCATGCTGTTTGTGTTATCACCAAAACCAGGAGGATAGAGCACATCACTCCAGTTTTAAAGTCCATACACTGGCTCCCTGCTCAGAGAATAGACTTCAAAATACTGTTGTTAGTTTATAAATCACTGAACAGCTCAGCCCCAAAATACATAAAATATCTGCTGCTGCTGCTGCTGCTGCTGCTGTATCAACCTTCCAGACCTCTCAGGTCTTCTGGCTCTGGTCTGCTGGGCATCCAGAACCAGCCAAACATGGACAACTCCTATGTACCACAAATATGGAATAAACTTCCAGAAAACAGCAAAACACACAAAGCACTGAGTGCCGTTAAATCTACCTGATTAAAGTTGCTTTTGAAACATCATAAAAGAAACATTAATCAACATTCTGATGTGTAACAATGACACTTGGCAAAATGTAATGTTTCAATTGTTGACTGTGTGTTCTGTGATTTTGTATTTTTGTGTATTTGTGATGTAAAGCACTTTGAAATGCCTTGTTGCTGAAAGGTGCTATATAAATAAACTTGACTGATTGATTGAAGTGTTTTGTGGGTGACAGTTAAGTAGCAACAGATTTGCCTTAAAAGAAAAAAGAAACCTAAAAGTCAGAATGATCCAGATGACCACAGATTGTACGAGTATGCATGCGTGTGTTGGGGTGTGTGCGTGTGTGTGTGTGTTTGTACCCTTCGAACAGACTGCAGGCAGCTGGAAGCAAAGACTTTTTCCTCTTCCTGTAGGCATGACCAGAAACACATCATTGCCTGCCATGGTTAGGTTGACGGCTCTGAGCTGCAAAGGTCTGAACTTAGAAAGACCAAAGGAGCTTTTCAGATGCTGTTCCACCTCTTTGGACCAAGGGAAATCTATCAAGAAGAGTCAACTAGGACTTATTCCACAATTCCATAATCAAACTGGGATCCAGACATGCACCTCTGTTTAAAAAGCTGCTGGTGAAACCATGGCTGTCCGGTACCTGAGCCATCATAGAGCTGCAGCTCCTGCCTGCTCATCGTCCACTTGGGAACTGAGGTTGTAGAGGACGAGGAACCGATGGTGTCGCAGGCCTCCTCCAGCTGTAGCAGCAGAGCGCTTTTGCGAGACGTCAACTGGGCCTGCTTCTCCAGCAGCTCTGCGACCTGAAGCTCCACCTGCTCTAGCTCAGCCTCCACCAAGTCCAACTCTGCCTGCACATCTGCACACAAACACCAACAATTACTATGCATTCATAGCACTCAATGAAACAAATTGAATATTAAAGCCATGTGACAGACATAGAAATATAACATTTTATTTGTTTTGTTTTTTTCAGTAGCTAGATAGACTATTGGGGTCTGTTTGTTTGCCACTGATCAAGTCACATGGTTATTGGAACATTCACACATACTGTCACACATAGGACTGTCATAAATTTTGTTGGACAATGAATTGTCTCACACGTTATTGCAAAAAACAATAATTTTGTTGTTTTGAGACCATTTTCAATGGCATAATAATGCAAGAACACATTCTAAAAATCAATAAACTTTAAATCCTATTGCACATTTAACACTGGAACTGGAAGACATTTTAAATATTGAAAATAAATACACAAAACAACAGAAACAACACATAAAATGATTTATGAAGTCTTAAACAAAAGTGTTCTTCAGAAAAAGAATTAGTTGAAACCAGCGCACCAGACTGAACACTTTTGTCATCCAATTTTTATCTACAAAGAGAGAGAGAAAAGACAAAAATGCTAAATTATGCAAATGGAAATGATTTAGTTTTAAATTATCATGTGATTACTATTTACTGCTTATTGCAACAGGCCTAATCACACATCACATGTTTTCCTAATATAGTACAGCCCTGGTTTGCAATCTGTTCAGAATGTCACTAATATTTTCCACTAATCTCTACAACTGAAGTAACCATAGTTCAAAACACATCGACCTACCATCTCAGCAGCAAGGGTTAAATACATATTGCAGGAAAAATCTAGAAATTCTTAAGTTAAATTTAATTCCCTTTCAGGGATTCAAATATTTTTCATTTGTCATACCAGAACATATGTGCTTGTTTGTGGTTCGAAATACAGACACAGGTTCAAAATATCAGGCTATTTATCAAGAAGCCTGATATATATATATAAAAAAAAATTCCCTTCTCACCCACCGCGGGTGGTGTTTCTTCC
>CAEGAG010299309.1:0-12424 GCA_903067065.1 Brachyrhaphis terrabensis | reverse complement strand
CCGTTGAATATTATGGTCGTTTGGTGTTGTTTACTTGTATTGTTGAGAGCTAAACGTTAGCCGTTTAGCATTAAGCTGTTAAGCTCGGTTAATTAGATGCAGCTGCTATTTATGTTACTATTTCCAATTGTAATGCCTTATTTCTGTGTGACACTACGGAGCTGGCTTGTAATCTATTAATAAAGTTTGACTGGCCTATCTGACTGTTTTGCTGACATTCCCTTTAGCGCAGCTCCTGATAATGGATGCATAATGTAACCCCAGCCTCTACTGTAGCGTCTATTCTATGCGCCCTATAATGCGGTGCGCCTTATATACGTTTTAGAATAGGTCATTCATTGAAGGTGCGCCTTATAATGCGGTGCGCTGTATAGTGCGGAAAATACAGTATTATGATCTTCCGTTATGAATTTGACTGTTCTCGTGTCTCACATGGATGCAAAGTGAACAGTTCAGCTGCAGGTTCCTGAGGTTTCAGAGGATCAACAATTGAAGAGTAAAAAAACAACACAAACAGTATTTTCGAAAAGTTTTGGTGTTTTTCTAACACCACTCAAGGAGAAAATCCCATCTATTGTGTTTAAAGCACAAGTGAAAAAAATAACATTTCACAGCAGATTCAGGAAATACATGTTCATATAAAGTCCATAGGGTTGCAGCATAATTTGTACTGTACATTTCAAAGTGAAGGCACTCAATCTTCTGATGACTTCTGATGTTTTTTTAGGTACAGAAAACCCAATCTACTGCATCACATACAAGAAGCAGAACAACAGAGATATGCCACTGTGAGAGCAGCCGATATGTTCACACAAACGCTGAGGCAATGAGTTTACAGCTTCCTCTTTAGCACAAAAGCATGGCAGTAAACAAAAGGGCAGTGCTTTCCTTCTGTCATCTGAGGTCCAACAGGTTGAGCTTGTAGTCCCTGACCACTACGTGCTTACAGACCTGAGAAGACCAGAGGGGCCAGAGTTATGAAAGGCAGCAGGCTAGTCAAACTCCATTAAATCTACTTGGATTAAAACTGATTTGAAAATGTGCACAAATATAAATTCATCCATCCATTTTTTTCCACTTATCTGGGATCGGCTTACAAAGGTTGTGGCCTAACTAGGGAGGCTCAGACTTCTCTTTCCCCAACCACTTGGGCCAGCTCCTGTGATGAATCCAATGCGTTCCCAGGCCAGCCGAGAAACTTAGTCTCTCCAGTGTGTCTTGGAGAGACTAAGACTTCTTTAGGTTTCCTCTTGGAGGGACGTGCCTGAAGCACCTGAACAAGGAGGGGTTCAGGAGGCATCCTAACAGGTACCCGAACCATCTCAACTAGCTTCTTCTTGGCGTGGAGAAGTGGTGGATCTACTCTAAGGCCCCGCTTACATGACAATGATCCAACGAGAATGGAATTTTTGTTCCATTTCTATTAACCCATTTATGTGAAGACATTCATCTTTGTTTACACAGTCACACATCGAAAAGGTGTAATGCCCTCACCACGCCTCTAATTGGTGCTAGGTTCTTTGGAACTAAGAGTGCATGCGTTAAAAAAATAATAAAACCCTGAAAGCCGTTATGTCGATTGTCATTTCCCCATCAGATACTGTTCCCTCAGATAAAGTTCCCTCAGTATCTGGGGGAACACACACTATGTATGTGTGTCTGTGTGTCTGATGAGTGCGTAGTTGCAAAAAAGTGAAGAAAGTGGGACAATTTCGCCAAAACAAGTTGTTTGAGCTTTTATGGTGTCTGAAGTTCTTTAGATAAGAGTGCTGAACAACATGTGCTTGTTATGAGCACATGTTGTAGTAGGACCTCTTCCCTAATCTGGAGAAGACATCCTTTTCCAGCTCAAAATGATGAACTCTGATTCAGAGACCGATCCTCATCACTGTTGATATCTATGTTCAAAAGTGGGTTGTACATTTACTTGAGTAACGTTTTGTAAAAAAAAAAAAAATAAAAAAAATAATAAAATAAACTGAGTAGTTTTACTGCACTGTACTTTTTTTTTTTTTTTGCTTGAGTAATGTTACTATTGCACTCTTTCATGAGTGTGTTGATTTTGCATTTAAAGAAATAAATCTATCAACAATGTACTGACAAACTGAAGTCCCCAAGTACAATCCTCAAGAGCTACTATCCTGGCCTCTGCTGAGACAGGTGAGAAGTGCGCTGGAACAGGAATGCAACTAAAAGTTGCAGGCTAGTAGTAGCTCTGGAGGACTGCAATTGGGAACCCGTGAAACAAAAGCTCCTCCTACTGAGACATAGAATGAAAATATTTAGCATATGTAACAAGATAAAGAAGGGAACAAGGAGATTCTCTCACCGTGAACAGAGGAGGCTCCTTGGAGTGGGGATGGAAACCTTTTTGTCTGCATCCAGAAACTTCCAACATGCCCGCACCAGTGAGTCTGAACACACCCATACTGAGATACACAACTAGGGTCAGTGAGGAGGCTAAAAAGACTCATAGTAAATGAAGTCCAAAGAGTTAGCATACACATACTCATTGTGTTTTGGAGCACAAACGATGGCCAGCGCCTCCGGAAGCATCAGCTGGTAGGAACAGTGAGTGTGGAGGTCCACACTGGACAGGAATGCAGTCTGGGAGGGATGAGTCTGAGTGCACAGGTCAGCTATTAGTCACAGGGTCAGAGGACAGAGAAACAACAGAACCACAGCCAAATGTCACAAAGGTGACACAATGAAACCAACAGCTAAGAGAGGCTGAAATGTTCTCTGCTTTGACTGAACAATTTCAGACCCTACTGACAAAAAGCCTCTGTCCCTCGATATGGATATGAATTGGTGGCGTATGTCTTTGAGATATTATATTGCATCATATTGATATTGGCATGCTTTTGGAATTATTTTTAATCTAACATGAATTAAACTGACACTATGCTGAAGGGGAGGAAACACTATTTTTACTACAAACACTGATTTCAGGGTGGTGTCACTAAATTCATACTTGAGCGCCTGCCAGAGCTCCTCTTAAAGCGGTCCAGGGTGAGGATGGAGATAGGAACTGAGGCTGATCTTGGATTGCTTCAGTACTTTATTGTACTCACACTTTAACAAATAATGATAAAATCTTTATTGTCGTTGTCTTAGAAGAAATAATACGACAAAAGGAAGAATACACAAATCTCTATTAATTAACTTAAATTACAAATTTCACCAGTTGTTTCCAAACCAAGTAAAGTAGGGCAACAATCACTAAAACCTTATTCTCTTCATGTCATGTTATCATCAATAAACTAGGAATGTCCTGATCCGATTATGTGATCGGATATTGAACCATTACGTAGTTTCAGACTCACTCAGAATCGGGTGTTATGTCCTGATCAGAGATCAGGTCTATATGTATTTATTCTAAACCCAAATAGCAAAAATAACAGTATCTACCATTATGTGGTGGTACAGAGTTAGTCTAGAAACAACCCATTCCCACTGTCTGCCTTTGGTGACAGCCATCACTTTGCAGGAGTGACGACTGTAAAGTGAAGCAGAACTCGGCATCAGCGTGAAATGGGAGCAGCTGTCGTCGATATATTTAATGACTCTTCAGACCCTTCTAACAGCTTTTTTTTTTTTTTTTTTCTTCAAAAAAGCAACTAGCAACAAAGCAACGTCTCTGGTATACTAGAGAATTTACAGACAAAATGGGAAACCACCAATAGTACTACAGTTACAGCAAGCAGTGAGAGATGCTATGAGCCCTTCCCATCTCTGAAGCCCTTGCAAGCGGTCAATCAAAGCAGGGTTGTTGTGCATCAGATTGCAATAGAAATTAAACCACTGGCTTCGAAGACATCGGTCTTTAAGAGCAAGAATACTGTTATCAAAAGATGAAGGCATATCCACTTTAACTTATGCTGCACTTGCATTAATTGCAAATACCTCTACCTGTAAAACTATTGATAAAATGCTCTACAAATTTATTTGAAAGAATAAAACACATTACATCAAAGATTCTGAGCTTGTAAACCACATGGACTGAGGTGGCCTAAACTGTTTAGATTTCTCATCCCTAAATCACACATTTAAAATTAATTGGGTCAATAATTTTTTATTGAACCCTGACTTAAAGTTTAGGTCACCAAGATTTTTTTTTTTTTAAACTTGGAGGCATTTCACTTTTACTTAAGTCTAACTATAATATAGAAAAAAATCCCCTAAAACTAGCCAATTATCACAAACAGATGCTCCTTGGTCTTTAATTTTATAAACATTCTTTCTCATCTGGAATAACCTTAATATTCTTTACAAAAATCAATCACAGTTTTTCCCTAATTGGTTCAATAATAATATTATTTTTGTAAAACAACTACTTAACTCTGGCAGGTACCTAAAGTCATATTCTGAATTCCTATCTACCCCCCAGGGAATTTACGATTGTTATGGATGCTATTCCCATTGAAATTCTCATGCTCTTTGAGGGCCATCTTCACTCTGTGGAGGACAGAGCTGTAGATGCCCATTGTTCTGTTTTTGAATGTGCTGTGGGTAAAATTTGTTTCTCTTCTAAACCCTCCACTAGAAACAGGAATATAAGATCTTTATTTCAGGAGGATATTGCTTAGTCTCCAGGGTGGTAATGGCCTCATGAAATTTCATCTGCTTGATTAATGTGTGATGGGCTTGTCTATTCAACTTGTTGAATATTAATTAAACTGTACAGAAATTAAATGCAACAGAATAGCCCATGTCAATATCAATTAAAAATTGACAGATAAAAATAGAATATGAGAATATTTTTGACACCATCAGTCAACAAAAAAGATGGACAACAAAAAAGTGTGCCTGGAGGGCAAACTTCTCAATGCAGAAATATCTTTCTGCCTGGTTACCCAACAATCAACATGTTATGAAGTTTATATGAGATTCCACATAACACCTGGCTCATATGGGTGCCATCTTCAGCCTAAAGTTCACCAAGTCGTACTATAACGTCTGTAAATCTTATGTCTAAAACATGAGAATTTATGGCTGGGCTAAAGCTGGCATTGTCTTGTAAAATACAGAATAATTTTTATTTGGCAGTTTAATGTTGCTCAAACATGGGAAATATTTAAATAAGACAACTGTCATGGTGGGACACGTTACATTGCCTTCAGATGTGATGTCACGGTCGCCTAGCGACAGACAACAAACATCACTCTTCTCTCAACATCAGTATCCTTTTTAAAACCTTCATCCTCCCGGTACCTCACCACTTCCTCAGAATTCTTGCAAAGATGCAGATGCAAGCGAGAAGTTGTACATCCCTGGCTGAACAGCATCAAAAAGACTGAATACAAGGCAAATTTAGAAATGTGTCGAGTGTTTTAAGTGGTGTATACGAGGCAAAAAGGATCAAGGGAGCAACATTGCAGACACAAAATAGAGCTCAGAAGACCTGAGCATGGTTGTTGGGGCCAGATGGGCTGGTCTGAGTATTTCAGAAACTGTTGATCTACTGGGATTTTCACGCACAACCATCTATAAGGTTTACAGAGAATGGTTAGAAAAAGAAAATATCCAGTGAGCGGCAGCTCTGTGGGCGCAAATGCCTTGTTGATGCCAAATATCAGAGAAAAATGGCCAAACTAGTTCAAGCTGATAGAACGGCAACAGTAACTCAAATAACCACTTGTTACAACCGAGGTATGCAGAAGAGCATCTCTGAATGTACAACATGTCGAACCTTGAGGAGGATGGGCTACAGCAGAAGACCACACCGGGTGCCACTTCTGTCAGCTAAGAACAGGAAACTGAGGCTACAATTCACACAGGCTCACCAAAATTGGACAATAAAAGATTAGAAAAACATCATCTGGTCTGATGAGTCGCGATTTCTGTTGCGACATTTGGATGGTAGAGTCAGAACTGAACATGAAACAACATGAAAGCCTGGATCCATCCTGCCCTGTATCAACAGTTCAGGCTGGTGGCGGTGCAATGGTGTGGGGTAGGCTGTATTGCCCACCTGCAGGCAATACAGCCTAGACACAAGCTAGAACCACAGAAGTGGCTCTTTGTCTCACTTATATATTAAATGATGAAATATTGTCCTGTTTTTTTGTTTCATTCTTTTTTAATTGCCCTGTGGGCAGCAATTTATTCACATATATGTACATATATTATTATTGATACTTTAATTAAAGAGGAGTTGTACAACTCATGGGGGTGGGAGGGCGATGACATGTTCGCAAGTATGTAGTTGCGCCCTTGTACGCAACCACATCACAGCTGATATAACTAAAATGTTCATTTGTCATTTATGCACACATGATGGAATTAGCTCCCCTGCAGCCCAGCACCAGAACCTCAACTCAACAGCTTCTCTGTGACATCTCTCACATATATGCTGCCAATCAACCCCACAAATCAACACTGACATAAACACAGATTATAATAATAAGATTAATAACTGAAAACTATAAATCACTGACTTTGGAGCCTTTTATACAATTGCAGAAAGAGACAAATATGCCTCTGTTCCTATCCCTGGCCCACTCTCACTCCTCTCATCTCTTCCTGGACCACATGTGCTGTTGCCAGAGTAATACAAGCTGATGCAAATGAGGGGGAAGCAGAGGGAAAAACTGAGGTCTTTTTAAAAGTCAGGGCTGAGTGGGTGTGGGTTGTGAGAGGACACTTAGTGCTCTGTATAAGAATCTATGGATAATAAGAACAGAACAACTAAATACTTTCGAAAGTGCCATATTAATGTCTCGTCATACATGAATCCATCCCAGTGTCAGCAGGTTCTGTTGGTCCTGGAATCCAAACAGCTCCTCCACATTCTCCATGTCACAGAAATCTGGTCCAGCTGATTGTTTTGGAATCACCACATGAGTCAGCACAAATTCGTTATGGGTCTGAGAGACACACACATTCAGAGAGAACCTTTTCAGGTCTTGTTTTCTTGCTTTGTTGAGGAAAATTTTTCCTTCCTACCCAAAAACTCACCAACCGTCCACAGAGGACACCGCAGGTTTCTATTCCTCTGGCCGTGTTGGAGTCGGCCAGCAGGAGGAACCGATACGTCAAATCTCTGGGAATCACCACCCGCCTCAGACCCTCCACCCTCTGATCTGCACAGATGAAATCAACTCACACTGAAGCCTTAGAGCTCTGTTTATGATAACTTGTTTGAAATTTGCACTGCGATTCCTTAGGAACAAACACCAAAAGGTTTGAGAACTCCCTCTGAGTCTGACCCAGCTTGGCTTCAGAAAGATTTAATTAGCAGTGGGAGCAGAAAAACCATGTGCAGCTGTGTGTACTCACTGTGTATTCCTGCTAACGCGGCAACTGGTTGGGTCACAGTCACAGACCTGTTTCTGTTTGGGTCCACCCTCTGAGAATATACGCTGCTTTTGATCGACTGCTTAGACAAACAGCAGCCGTCTGAGACCTCAGGCACTTTGGTCTGCACCTGCAGGAAACCACATACAGCAACTTCATGTACTACAGATACATAGTGTAATACAAAGTAATATACATTACCACACAGACCCTACAAAGTACCACTCAGAATACTACAAAGGGTACAACACATAGTACTGCAGAGTACTACAGAGAATTGTGTATTACTAAACTACTGCAATGTGTTTTCCATTTCTAAACAGGTACTGTGCAGTACCAGAGTACACTACATAGAGTACTAGACTACCACAGGATAATACAAAGTATCTTAGAGTATCACTAAGTACTACACAGTAAAGCAGTTCTACTGAGTACTAAACAATACTAATGGGTACAACAAAATACCAGATGGTATTTCATAGTACTAAACAAAAGAAAAACATTACTACACATATTACTATAAAGCTACAATATAATAGAGTACTAAATATATACTGCAGATAATTATACATTGTTAAAAAAAACAACAACTATATAGTACTTAAGACTAAAAAGCACAAGACAGGCAACAGAGTACCAGACTCTACTTCACTATGGCGCATAATAGGAAAATCTAAGTAGTGATGCAGCACCTTCAGCGCTGCCTCCTCTCCTCTCTTATTAGCCAGCTCCTGACGCTTCAGCTGATCCTCAAAGTAGCGAAACTGTTCTGACTCTATCTGCATCCGTCGCAGTGCTGCTACTCGTTGCTTCTCCTCCTCCAGCAGCAAGAGGCGGTGCCTGTCCTCGTCCAACAAAGAGAGCTGCTGCAGGTGCTGACCACACCCATCCACCACCATGGTCTGGCCCTGAAGAAACAGTTGGATCAGACTGGTGTGCTCTGAATGCTGGTAGAAGTCTCCTCCTTACTGATAAATAGTTTTATGTTTACAGACACAGGAGATCCATTATTGATCCAATAAACTAGTAGATGCAACTCTATCTGATCACCATCACTGATCAACAGGTCACATTTACTCTCCATGTAGAGGGCATTACCCACGATCATACCCAGTGACATGCGGTCAGGGGAGGCCTGTCATCGTGGAAAAGTAATATATAATAATAATAATTTATATTGCTATGTTCACCCTGTGGTTTGTATTATAAAGTATTTATTTTTTATTTAACTTAACCAAATTTGACTATTTTTTTCTTCAAAATTGCTGAATTTTCACAATTTCCCATTAAAATGTACATATAAAATATTATATACAGTATATATACCATATGCATAGTTAATTATGCTTTTAAATGGCAATATATGCCTGGAAAACACACAATACTGCCCCTTTAAACCTTGATTCAATCTGATTGGACCACACACACACACATACACACCTGAACTCTGAGGTACTCTGAGTGCTCCTTGCTGTATTTCTCCTGAAGACGTTTTTTCAGCGCCTCCTTCCGAGGAAAAGCAACTTCTTGGAGTTTCTGCAGATACAGAGAGTCAACATATGCCAGAACTACAAAAGGAGCCTGGATCAGTGTGTGGGCTGGAATAGAATTGTGGTGTAGTGATGGATCGGTCATAAACGTTTTGGCTCAAAAGATGCTTTTCTGCTGAACTGCCTCTAGTCCACCCCAGCCAGATTCATTTTCCATTAGCAAATCCAGTAAATCTGTCCGATTGTTCTCAGATTTTGTGATGGGTTGGTCAATTGTCGGCAGGCCTGCATTTCTCGGCACAACACCAGTAACAGACACAGAGTCCGGCTGAGCCGCATGAGATGGGAAGCAAACTGTGGTTCAGTTAAATCATGATAAATTGATGAGTTATACCAAGTAAATCTAAACTAGCTAAGAAGCTATTTTTGATTTACTTGGTATAACGCGGCTATCTTCATAGCTAATTTTGATTTATGTGGTGTAACAGCAGTTTATCACATTCCAGCATTTTAGTAGAAGTAAGGTAGCAAATATCTCAATCATATTTAGCTCCCTAACAGTTTGAAACACAAGTGCCTGACTCGCACTTCTCCTTCGGCTCCCATGGAAGGGAGACATTCCCATGTATGGGAGCCGAAGGAGAGGAGAGCAGCGGACAGTAGATAGAGAAAAGAAGGAAGTTGCCTTAATCCAACAACTTAAACGTACAACTTTTTAAAATAACAAAATAAAATATGAATATTTTTCTAGAAAATTCTTGGTTCATTGAGTATTAAGTTTAAGTTATGAAACCCACCAACTTCCAGGTTAATTTGTTATATCTCCTTATAAAAAAGCTTCCAGAATGTTATTTTGCTTGTAATATTTTTAATAAATGCCTTAATTCATAAGAAACTTGCTGTCTACCAAGTCTCTGGCAGCCTTCATAACAATCAAAATTAAATACTCTTAGGCATATATTGGCTTCAATTTTGATAAGTGCTTACTGTCCCCTACTTTGCAGTAACATGCAGTTCTTGTGCTTTTTAATAGTTAACCAAGTCAAAACATGGCAGAAAAGAGAAAAAATGACATCTGATAATTTTTTAGACCAGGAACACGCTGCATTTTAAAATGAAGTTAATACAAGTTCCTAAAGAAAAGGCTTAAGTTTTTATGACATTATTTCATCGTTGTGTTAGGCAAAGCAACAGAGAACAGACCTGGATGCAGAGAGGGAGGGACAGTCAGACAGAATCAAAAAATCCCAGGTAAGTTTAAGTTTGATGCACTAATAAATGCAGTTTGATGGGAAGGTTCTCAGTCATCCAGGACTTGTAAAAATTAAGCAACTTATTTACAAGAACTGAAGTCCAGAACTTTTGGGTTTTGTGCAAGTTTTATGAACTTCAGTAATATTGTTGATAAAAAAAAAAACAATCCTGTTTTATTTAGACATATACGACATTGCTGTTGCTATTGTGTAGACATATGATTGTATAATTATAAGTTCTGAAAAACAACTTTTATTCTAGGAGACGGGCTGCTCAGAGCCAGGGAGAGAGTCTGAGCCTTCGAATACCAGCACAAGAAACAGGGAACAGTAGGACAGGATGACCAAGTTGCCAGCACAAGTTCAGAACCACGTGACTGTACAAAGCCTTACCAATCACATCCCACATGCACTGAGAAACAAATACTGGATAGTGGAAAAACACAATCATTCCAAGAGAAATGGTTTGTTGACTTTCCTTGGCTGCATTACAGTCCAACATCGAGAGTCTTGTGTTTTTATTGCAGCCAAGGATTTTCAAATCAGTCCCTGCTGGGACAAAAAACAGATGCTGCATTTATTAGTGTAGGCTTCAGAAAGTGGGAAAAAGCCATTCAGAAATTTACATTGCACCAAAACTCCCAAGTTCATCATCATTATGTGACTGTGAGAGCACATCGGCTGAACCCAATTGCTGTCCAGTTAGCAAGCACATGGGGTAACCAGCAGGAGGTGGAACAAAAAACTGTGTCTGTTAGACACATAGCAAGACAGGGTGGCCTTTTAATTTTGTGAAGGTGTTGTACCAGAAATTATATCAGTGACACTGACCAAAGCAATCTATGAACACAAGCCAAACTGAAATTTAAACAATATTTAAAGGGGACCTATTTTGCAAAATTCTCATTTTTCCACTTGTCATTATTTGTCGTCTATCATACTGCAGATTGAACACATTAAAATCTTTTCAGAAAAGTAATGAGTGACACTATTGTAATGATTAATATTACTATTAAGACTACTAAATACATGCCATTTAAATCAATATTATTACAGATTATTCTGTATAGTATATGCATGCAGTTCAGATATGCTTCCCTCTGTACATTTTGCATTACATTTCACTGTAACTTTGCTGAACCCCCCCTTCCCAAAATTGTTCTTAAGAACTTTTCTTTTTTATTGTCCACCCAATAATGAAATGGGATTTCTGCCCTTGTTCCTTTAATAGAGTCTTGGGAGAAGATCTTACTACCTTCATGATGAGCTGCTTCTCTGGGATGGCCGAACACTGTTTGTAATCCCTGTGGTTTGGCAGCTTCTCCACAAACAGCCTGAACAAAGGAAGATTGAAATTAACTTCCTCCCAGTTAAAGACCATCCCTGGCACACAGGCATGCCCCCGCAGGTGTTCCTCACGTGATGAGCTTGGTGTAGAGGACATATGCATTCTCCAGGCTGCCCTCCTCCAGGTAAACTGCTGCCATGCGCTCTATCTCCACTCCGGAGCGGAAGTAGCGTCTGGGTTCGATATCCTCATTAATTTCTATGCAGCATCCCATTTTCGCCAGAGCTCGCACACGCTCTGCTGCTGTCAGCGTCACGTCAGTGTAGTCTGGTTCCGCTGCCAGCTTCTTCTATGAAACAGAAATCAAAAAGAAAGATTTAACCCTAATCACTGAAACTTTTACAGTAACCATGGTTACCATAACAACAGCATGCAAAGAGAAAAGAGTTACTATCTGTGTTTGAATGGTACACTGAATAATTTGAACCACAAACACTGAGCTGGAACCCCGTTTCCTTCCAGATCCATTGAAAGCATGAATGCAGCGATTGTTCTTCAGTTCATTAAAGTGAAGAGAATGATGTGTCATTCATTCACACAGAGGGCCCTCAGAGTAGGAGACCCAATGGTTTAAATGATCAAACATGTATGTTAAAAACGGGACATCGAAGGGGAAGAAATAAAGTCATGTAGCAATTGTTTTTCAGGGTTGAAAGGGCTGCTGCCTATGCTGTCCAGCTTTTGAATTGGTTTGTCCCACAGCAAAAACAATTATAAAAATCCAAGGTTTAAATAAAAGATAGGCTTATGTATAAAAATAAATACTCAAACCTACCTTAGCTAGCAAATTTAAACTAGCTTACAGTTTAACTACACCATGGTCCGAATTATTATGCAAGTGATGTTTTCTCAAATTTTCTTAAATGGTCAATGCAATTGATGGTCAGTATAATTTTCAAGTCACGAACTGTTACAGTATAAATCAATTTCTACTGAACAAAGCTCCCCATGAGAACAGTATTTTTTTCAAAAATAAAAAACTCAAAATGCACTGTTCCAAATTATTATGCACAGCAGATTTTCTAAACATTTTA